>JABSTR010000899.1:0-36887 GCA_013339765.2 Haemaphysalis longicornis | reverse complement strand
TCTGCAACAGCTCCTCGACATGCAGCAAAGGATACCCATCAATGATAATTGCCTTGTTCGGTTCCCGGAGGTCCACACACAGCCGAATGTAACCGTTCTTTTTGCGGACGACGATGAGTCCTGAAACCCACTCCGAGGCGTCGACATGTTCAATGACATCATTGTCCTCCAGGCGTCGCAGCTCGCTGGACACGGGATCACGGAGAGCAAGAGGCAATCGTCGTAGCTTAGATGCAACTGGAGTCACACCTGGCCGCCGTTGGATCTTATGCGAGACGTCCTTGACAAGACCCAACTCGCCGTTGAAGAGATGTTCGAAACCCGAGGGCACGTTCACGGGACACTGCACTGCACACACCGATGCTAGTCGACACGTAGGAGACGCACCGTCGATCTGAATACCCAATTGCTGGATGGTGTCGAGTCCCGAAAGCGATGTCCCTTTGTCTGTGACGTAGAATGTGACGGCGCAAGACCGTTGCAAGACTTGAACAGGAGCTTGGAATGAGCCGCGGATGCCGATACGCTGCTTGGAAAAATTCCACAAGTCGACGGAGGCCTTCGACAAGGCATGCTCTTTACTGAAATGACGCTTGAAATCTTCCGCAGTCATCAACGACACGGATGCTCCTGTATCGACCAAATGTTGCATGGTCACTCCGCTGACTTCGGCTTGTACGACTAAGTCCTTTCTCGGAGGATTGTTGACGCTGACTTCCGCTTGGACGACTAAGTCCTTCCTCGAAGAATTGCTGACTGTTAAGACGGAAGATCTCGAAGATGAGTTGATCTCCGTGGATGTTGGATGCTGTACAGGTTCTGGTGCCGGAGCGGAGCCCGTAGCTTCCTTCGAAGAAACTCGATGCACTGGTGCCGGCTTGCGGCACATCGACGCGAAATGTCCCCACTTGTTACAAGAGTTGCAGCGCCGTTTTCGGGCTGGACAATTTTTAAATGCTGAATTATGCCATCTATTTCCGCATTGTTCGCACAAGTGAAGCTTGCCTGCAAACTTCTTCGGCTGGACTGTACCGCGAAACTCTGCAGCTGACTGCGAATGAAAACGTCCATCTTGGGGGCCACCATCTTGCCTTCCCGAACCCAGTGGAATGACGTCAGGGTCTCCCCGGCTGACCAGGCCATCTTGAATTCCTTTGCCGCCATCTTGAGCGTGCCGCCTTTTCCGACTGCCATCTTCTGCGACGCCACCGTCTCCGCACCGTCCTACCGCTTGTACTTGATGATGATGGGAACCGAAGGCTTGATTCGCCAACGACAACGACTCAAAACTCCGACCAATCTCTTCAGCTTTCTCCAAACATAACGTTTCGCCATGCGCGAACAGCTTTTCTCTAACTTGGGGGTTAGACGTTCCATGAATAATTTTATCTCGGACGCGCTCCGCGTACGTAGACCGAACTTGCAATGTACGGTTTTCTCGTTTAGATCGGTCACGTATTCTAAAAAACTTTCCCCCTGAAATTGACGACGGCTTGTGAACTCGTGTCGTTCAACAAGCGTGTCTGTAGACGCGGCGAAGAGCCCGCCCAGCTGCTCCACGACTTGGTCGTATTTCGAAATGGCCGAAGCCGATGACAAGGTTACACTAGAGTCGGAGGCGGAGTCGGTCACGTAAGAGTGGGTCACATTAGAGTCGGTCACGTTACTGGCGTCCCTCCTTGCTTCCTCCTGCACCGTCTCGGCAAAATACTTCGATTGCCCCTCCCTACCCAAAACGATGACGAGTGCCGACGCGCGCCGTCCGTCGCTCCACTCGCTGCCGCCAGCCTCCTCGAGATAAGCATGAAACAATTTTTTCCAGGATAGCCACGGAATCGGAGGAGGCCCCGGCAATTCAACGAAAACGGGCAGGTTATCGAAGAGGCCCATGCTGGCAATCAGGAAGGAGAGAGACGCAGGAGCAGAAGCAGAAGTACGAAGTAGGGCGAGGCCTAGGCGACGGTTCGACGAGCGTCAGCACAAAAGAACGCTAGGCCTCGCCAACAGTAGATCCACCAGAAGATCCGCCAACAAAAGATCCACCAACAGTAGGTGCAGGGGCCGTTTAGGTTATTTTATGAGATATCTCACATATTTCCAAGAGCTTATATCTAATTTTATATCTTTACAGATTATATCCTTATAGCTCTATATCTTATATACTTGCGACGTTATCAAAAAAGCTTGAAAAGAGCTTGAAATTTTAAAAAATGAACAAATCAAAACGATGATTTTGAGAGGAATTTAGGCTAGATTGATTTATTTATGTGCGTTTGATTTTTATGTGCTTTATCCCTGCCCATAAATTGGAAAGCTATTTTCAGCCAACCCAAGTGCTTATCACATTGTCGCTGTCCAGAATAGCGTTGCTAACGAAAAAAAATACCCGAATTTTGAGAACGCCTTGTGAGATGCTTTAATCTAGCAAGAAGTCGCAATGATATGGTAGGTGTATGTTCCTTTCCCTGTGAAACAATGTATATTTTTATCTGTGAAACAATACTTCTCCGCAGGAACATTTTTGATGGGAAACCCAAACATATTAACATTAGCAAAATTATGTCACCAATGCCGTTGATGTCTTGCTGTAACCAACGTCACTGAGCCTACAAATATGATGAAGCACTGAATCAATCAAAACTGTTCTCGTGCACATGATTCCAGTCGTCAAACGCAGAACGTTTTTGGATGCCTAAAATGTATTCTGGAAGTTCCCGTGCCAGTAACCGAAGATTTTTTTATTTAAATATGCAATTTCAAAAATGTTTACTGCTTTGGCGTACAAAGCGTTTGCACTTTGTACTTGCATAAAACTTCACGGGTATGTATATAGGAAGCCAGCAAGCATAATTCTGGTGTAGCCCCCTGTATCATTCAAGCGGTTTGCTTGCTTCCGTTTTGTGCTTGCTGTTCATAAATATCGTCAGCTCGCAATAATAAAGATGCATTTCATTTAAACCATCAGTTTCAATTTGTTGTGAAAATTACCTTTATCATAAACGGTCATTGTATCCCCGGCTTGTGCTAATGGGTGGAGAATTTTCGCCTTCATCATCTGGCGTTGCCTTTCGGGGAAGAGAATAAAAGAAAACGTAAATTTTTTCTGCGGGGCTGAATAAAAGTTGTAACACTTACACGCGTCCATTGATAGTGTATATCCTGGCAAAATAAAAAGAAGCTGCCGTTCCTTCTATAAATTTGTCAGCCCTGCAGTAACGTCCACTGTCGTTATTATTCGCAGAGTAGGTCCATACGTAGATACCAGGCTTCAATAACTGCATGGAAATGTGAATAGGTATATTATATCAGTGGGAGTGTATTTCAAAGTTCCGCAAATATTATCGTAAACCTAAACATGATCAACACCCATGCAGAATTTGCTGTTTGCCAAGGTTTTTAAGGCCAGAATTTAAAATATGTGTCATTCGAACTGGGTAGGTGAACGACGAAGCGGATGGATTTTGCTCCAGGAAGCAGTCGAAGTAGTGACAGGAAGAAATCCCGTTTCGCTAATCTCCATGCTAATTACATCGATAATACTTAAGTGCATAGTTTAAATTCAAAGAGAAGCGTCAGGCTGCTTTTAAATTTCACAATTTCACTACTTTTACTATTACAGAGCCAAAGTAAGACAAGTGAATAAAACCCTTTTCGTGATGGAGAACCCCTAGGCTCCAATTTCAGTATGTCTAAGAGCAATGCATTGTGTGGAGCGCTACGGGGTCTTCACCAGAAAGTAGGCTTTACTTTAAAAAGTTTTTTATGTAATTTTTTTGTAAGCCCACATTTACTTTTGTCAGAACCTACATAGAATAGCTCTGCTGCATTAGTGATACACAGAATCACAACAAAGTCGGCTTTGTCGTCTTAAAATTATAGCGCTTTCCTTCGACGCATTCTGTTATGTTCGGAACATAGAGTGCAACGCCTCTGCGGGGACAGTTATTCTGGGGGAATTGTTAAAGCGTGTAGCAGGGAATGCTCAATTACCTAGTGGGTACTACAAGTATTCAAGGCTCTACCTGCGTAGTGTAACACTGCAACATCACAGATCGCACAACACTCTGCCTTTCAACTTTAGAAATTGGGAACGCATAGATCAGAATAAAAAGGCTATATAGTTCAACCCAATATCAATTTTGTGTCATTTATTTCAAGATGACTTTTTTATATTCTTCTAAACATACTGTTTTGTAGTCTACCTGATTTTTGTGGTTTGTTTTCAATTCTCTACTGTGTATCCTACTGCGGGTAACATTGCCCTCTGCCATGCAGGGGCTGAACCGAGAAACTTGACATGTGTTTATTCTAAGAGCAGGTATCTTCCGATGCGAAACACAGATTTGTTGCGGAAACATTACATAAGGCTCGACGATTTCTCTTTAAAAAAGCGGGCGTAGGCTGGCGATGTTGTGTGCTCTTCATCTAGACGATGGGGAATGGCCGATATTTCGCGCCTAAAAACATTTAAGGCGCACACAAGATTTGCGAAAAGTTCTGCCGCAACTTCTTTAAAAAAAACTCACCGAGGTTATTCTAATGACAGAAAAAACATTTTGACTTCTCTTTGAATAAAAGAATAAAACATACACACATATATATATATAATATATATATATATATATATATATATATATATATATATAGATATATATATATATATATATAAAATAATATATTTATTTATAGAACAAAATCAAGACGACCGGCTGCAAGTTTACTGTTGACGAGTTTAATATATACTGGTCGGGGACAATTTCTTGTACAAGTCTTTCAGTGGGACTGTTAACATTGGTAATAATATGTCACACGTGGTAGCTGCAGCAGATTTTATATTCAACCAATGATACTGTTTCCATTCGATGTTACTTCGTATCACCAAACAATGACCTCTCTTACGCGTGTTTTACAGCGCATCGCTAGACTGCTATTAGAAACGGCGCCTGCCACTGTCCAACACTAAAAAATGCATGCACTGTCATAGTCACCTTCTACCATACAGTACAAAATGGGATACTTTTTCTCTTGAATTATATTGCTGAAGTTCGTTTCATCATACCCTTTATGAAAACTTCGCCGAAAAACGAAACAATATTATATTTTAAACAAAGACCCTCTTTAGTTTAGAGAAAGCTTAAATTTCCCCTTTCTACACATTGATTGGAAATAGCCTCGCTTTACTATTCGAAGGAACTCACCTGAAGTATGGCTGATTCTTGTGTTCTGGAGATTGCTGGATATAATGAAATTGTCAAACACATTCCTAACGCTATAAGTCTTTTACCCTGCACCATTACAAAAAGGTGTGAAGAGCAGAGCCAGATGCGCTAACGTACCAAACAGCAGCACAGCAGAATAAAAGCCTGTTTAAACATCCTTTCAGAATATTGTAGTGACGTAGAAACTCGGAGCAGATTGCGCGTGGATTTCAAGCACTCCCTTAGTAGTGACCCCTAAATGCAGGATGGGGTTATTCCCCACGTCCTTTAAAAACAATGCTTTATGATGTTTTGTTCATTTTTACACAGCTGAACGACGACGTTTTGCGTGTAGAACTTTGAAGATGTATGGTGGCTTTACAACCTTACAATAAAAACTCCTTTTTTGCTTGGCACAGTGATAGCTCTGTACAAACTGTGTGATTACAATATAAAAATTGTACCGTAGTAGGCGCTCTAGAAAGGGTTAAGGATGGATACAGCTATACCTTAATGAGCACTGAGATGTATGTGTGCCAGTGTACATTTGCATGTTGCAAAACTGAGAAAGGAAAGCCATCCGCCCCTTTCATTAAAAAGTCGTGTTTTGCAAGCCTAATTGGATTGCACACTAATGTTAAAAGGATGCTTCAGCAGCTCTAAAAAAACTTCTTATAAGGTAAAAAATTTTTTACTCTTTTTAGTGTAAGGACATTAGTTTCAATCAACAATACAATTCTTTGAAGACACATGAGATGTTCAGAACTATTTCTCATGTGCCTATTTTTTTGTGAAACATGGTAAAAAGCAACAAAAAAAATTTTGTGCAAATACCTTTTTCGTTTTATCAGAATAAAACAGTTGAATGCAGTATTATACAAGTTATACAATCATCTTCGCTCTCTAACTTAGTGGGGTGGCTTTTCATATGATGTTCTAGCCGCTAAAAAGTTTTATTCGATATGGCAAACACGACATTTTTCTTTAAATTGCCGTATACACGTTGTAATCTTCAGGAATGCAATCTGCTGGGAAGCCATTGTCTGGTTTGGGTATTCACAGTTTGGATGCTCTTAGTTTGATAGCTATGCATGAAAACACTGGAGCCAATATTTTTCGGCAACATAAGGCCTCACTGTGGCTGAAGCTTATGGCCGAAGAATACAGATTTGTTCTGCGAAGGAAGATTTGCAAGGGGTTTGATCGTGAGGGCGCCGCAGCTAGTTAGCTCGCGCGATGTCAACATATAAACAGTGGCTACGAGTTTTCAAGCCAGTGTCCGTTGACACGCGCGTGACTATGATACGTACTTCGGAAATTAGGACAGATTTTGATGGCTGGGTAAACTTGCCATGACAGCGCAAACACCACATATTGCAGCGCTCACGCTGTCCAACACTATTTTCTACATCAAAATCACCATGAAAACACAGTGCAATACATCTGAAGATGAAACGACAAGCTGGTATATATGCAAGTTGCAAAAGGTCAGGTAAATAGAAGAAGAGATAGACAGCAGTCTCGGACTTGCACTATTCAGCTACTACGTCATTTTGTCTTTGTGATCAATTTTTATGAAATATGTGTCTGCACTTATGTTCTAACGGCTTTCCAGTCGTATGTTTTAATACTATAGACACATGTGAAGCAGTCCTGTACAGAAAACAGATCACTAATACGACTGTGCAAAGAACGGCTCATGGGGATCCCAGTTGCCTTAATGGGATCCCGGTTAGCTGTACTGGGATGTCGATAAAAATCTTAGATTCAGGATATATTCTATTTAACGACTCTACAGAGGTACAAGGAATTCTTCGGTACCGCAGCGGGGTAATTGTGTTTCCGCGTGTGCTTGGTTAATACAAGACTACTCTCATTTGCGTATATCAGGATCGCCCACCAGGATAATTCCGACCGCGGGTTCGCAACGAATGCAAGTGAGGATTTAGTTCCACTTGCGTATGTGCCTGAAAGAAGCCATTGTATTCATCACAGATTGTTCTACAAAAAGCGTGGTTACCACCTCGACGCTCAGGCAGATGTTTTCATACTTCTCCTAAGACTGCCTTTACAGAGCTAATCAATCTCTTCCCCAGTAATCCTCGCCAAGGCGCTACTGTAACTGCGTACTTCCGCTCCTTCTCAAATTGCTGTTGTTAGGATATGGACGGGAGAAGGAGCGATATTGATGGCCAGCCCCACTTTGCATACCAGGCTTCAGCTGGTGTCCTTAATGCCTGAGGCACTTTTTCAGATTATGGCGTTGTCGGAGTAACGGTGCGCAGCCCTCCCACAGCGATGATGATGAAAAAGTCTTAGTAGTATCAAATAATGGTTTTTAAACCCTTGCTAAAGGCGACCAGTATCCCTTGAGACCAGGTTGCTGCCTCAGCTTCAGAAGCATGGCATGTAGATCTGGTTGGTTCATAGCGACCATAGAAAACAATCAGCGAAAAAAGGAACAACGAGCGCATATCGGGCAAACGGACCGCACACATAAGACAGCACGAAATATTTTTTTTTCAATGCTTGCATGAGAGACTTTACAAGGCCTTCTCAAAGACATAAAATCATTTACTACTTGTCACCCTCGGATTTCATTGTGTGCATTGTTCAGGAACGTATACAAAGTTCCTTCGTACTGCTTTGAGAAATATTCCGGACTCAGGGACATCCGTTTTTGCAACTATTTGCATCGTATGTCTGAATTTGCTGCCTGCAATGACAAAGTTCTTTACGAAAGCAAAAAATTTTGTCTTCGGAATTTTATACTTTTTGTCTTGTCGGTGATGTACTACTATTTCTGGAAGGTATTTAGAAAAATTCGTCTTGTGTTTTCGCAAATTTTCATCTCTTCAGGAATGTTTCCTGCCCTACACATGACTCCTGAAGTAATAAAAAATACAGCAATACGACTTTTGTATTTCACTTTGCTGTTGTGAAAATTTCGTATTTTCTCAGTTACAGGTACATGGTAAGAAGCCCCTTCTTCTTAATAGAGACAATCAAAACTTACAAAGACAAGAACATTCAAACGTGAATTTTGGCCACCCTGTTAGTGTCGTGTCCACACGTGGATTAAACTACATCCAAGGACTAAGTCGATTTCGCATGACTGGCTACCCACTCCGCGTGATCATATTGTCACGACGCCACAGACGACGCAGTTATCTTCAAGGAAAACAAGTTTACTGGAGCGAACTTGTGCTCCCCTAACAACTCAAAGAATACACAGGCGGCGAAGTAGGAGTCAACAAAGTGCTGTGCGTTGGCGAGCGTCGGCGAGTCGAATACCGATGCCTCTACTCTGATGCCTTTTATCGGTCGCCGCACGTACTTCTAGAACCGTCAATTTACATCGAAAACATTGAAGATCAAACCAGAATATTCCAGGCCAGTGACGTTATGGCCTGGAAAGAAGGGAACATGCGCTTCGCTTGGGACACAGATAACACAGCCATGCGCAGCCGGGTAGTAAAATAAAACCATAAATAAACACACCCAATGCATGATTCGGGGCATTACCCCCTCCTAAGAGTGCATCAACCCGATGCTACAATAAAATAACAGTCCATCAAGAAACAACAAAAAAGGTCTATGATCTTGCGCTGTACGGTTTGAGGCGGACCATGTGGATGACTTCAGGTCACGTGTATTGTCATGATGTGCCTGAATCAACATTGCGGATCAACTGGTAGGTAAGTTGGCCAACATGTCGTAGAATCCGGTACGGTCCGAAATACCGTGGCAGAACCTTCTGACTAAGACCGCGTCGTCCGGTCGGAGTCCAAACCTACACGCGATCCCCTGGGTGGTACTCGGCGTCTCGGCATCCTAGATTGTAGCGTCCGTCATTTACCAGGTGGTGGTGCGTTATAGGAACTTGAGCGAGCTGGCGGGCCTCTTCCGCGCGTTGAAGGTATCCTTGGATGTCAGCGTTGACGTCGTCGTTTTCTAGGTGCGGATGCATGGCGTCCAGCATCGTAGTCGGTGGTCTTCCGTAGCCTCTGCAGTCCCAATAATGAGCAAAGAGAAACATTTTTGTAACACACTTTTTTTCGGTTCATTATCAATAGAAATAAACGCAAAAAAATACAAGAGAAAAAAAAGCAAACTAAAGTAACAAATTTGGTGGTACCCATTTGGGTACTCTGGGTTTCAATGCGGGTGGACTTTAGGGACAAATAATTTCAAAAAAGCTACAATGCTTCAAAAATGCAACAAAAATGCCACAACACACTTTTATTCGGTTGATTATCCCTAGAAATAAACGCAAAAAAAATTGTAACAGCCAAAAAGCAAACAAAAGTAATGAAATTTGATGGTACTCATTTGGGTACTCAGGGTCTTGCTTAACCTGCAGACACATTGGAGCGCTCCCGTCATTAAAAGCCAATTTTGTCGATTCCTCTTCAGAGATGACACATCGCGCCACCTTGGGGGGCTTAGTGAAAGAAAGGCATGCTTGCAGGAAAACAACTTTTGCAGCGCGATTTCCCGAATGGGGGAAAGCTTTTGCCTTTATTGTGAAGGTTTCTTATTGGGTACCTTGGTACTGAGAAGGGTAGAGAAGCTCGAACGATGTCATCTGCGCAGTTCCCTGGGTCGCTGTGTTGTACGCAAACGTAACATACAGGAGAACTTCGTCCCAATTCTAATGTTCGACATCGACGTACATAAACAGCATATCCGCAATCGTCTTGTTCAAACGTTCCGTTGGTCCGTTCGTTTGGGGAAGGTACGCCGTCGTTCTTCGGTGACCCATGTAGCAGTAGCGTATATTCCTTCCATGAGCTCAGCAGTAAACGCCGTTCCGAGGTCCGTGATTAGGACTTCAGGGGCTCCATGGTGCAGCACAACATGGTTTATAATGAACTTCGCGACTTCTTGTACAGTCCCCCTTGGAAGAGCAGTCTCTTCCGCGTAGCGTTTCATGTAGGCTGTAGCTACGACAATGCACTTTTTCTGCAATGCCTGTTGACGGTCGGGCCCTATGCGTAGTCGTCTTCGTCGTATTCTCAGCGGTAGGCTTGGTCATGTCGGGTCATATCCCTAAGAACTCAAAGAATACACAGGCGGTGAAGCAGCAGTCATGTTAATGTTTCAGAATGTAAGTGATATGGGGGGATTATGCGCTGCCTTGGGGACAAGAAATGTTTGACAAATGACGTGACTACATAACATTTTTTAAGTATTGCTGCACAATTTCGCCAAGTATATATGTTTTGTGACGTGATATGGTGGGGAATCTGCACTGTTGATAGGTTAACAGACATCAATCTGATTTCAGCGTTGAAAGCTCGGTAAGGTAAATTCAACGATTGAGAGGGCTTCGAGCTTTTTGTCGCGGATAGCGACGCTAGAAGGCAGCCAGGCAGCCGGTCGCCCTTTCCATGCGCTGATCAAGGTCCTACTTCCCCGAGCGCGAGGCGTGGGCTAGGCCTGTAGCCTCGTGCCCGTGCAGCCCTAATTCTTTTATTCATTATCCTCAACACTCCCTCGCCGCCAATGTGCACAGGCCAATGTGCGCCGCCAATGTGCGCAACTGTGAAAGCAAATGGGAGGCTCTGGTCGATACACAAAGGCGCTCTTGCACGATGATAAAGCAGGCAGCCAGATGATCACTACGAAGTTCAATAGGGGAGAAACGGTTAAAGTCACAAGAAAGAGAAACTACGCGTAGACATTTCCCAGTGTGATCATCTAGTCGCGCACACAGAGTCTGCCGACAGAATTAAGGGTGCACAGATACGGAAAGCAGGACGCAATGATCCAAAGATAGGATAATCTCTAGCGATGAGTCGAGAAAGATCTTACAGACGATGCCGTTTCGCTCGCCCCAGCCTAGCATCTAGCTCAATTCTGAAGCCGCGGACATCTACAGTTTCACTCGCATATGTGGAAATTCATCCGACGGGAAATGCTAAGGTGATGTTGTACATCTTCGGCAGTCGCTCATTAACCGTGTTAAACTTGGAAACGTAGTAAGTCACAAAGTGTTCCACTGCGATTGTTAGCATACCTTCTTTGACCAATTCTTCGGCTTTCCACGCGCCTCAATTCCAGATTGCGTACGGCATGGCCATGTTCCCAGACATGGATGGCGCTTCCCAGGGAGGCTTGCAGTAGACCTCGTTCCACCAGGGTACGCGGTTCTCAAGCTGCAAGTTGTGGACGCCGAGAGCAGCAGAAGCATTAGAATTACCTTGCAGTAGCCGACCGTGTACTCGTTCGCCAATCGTAAACCATGGTAGACCCGCCCGCCGGAAATGACTTACGTGCTGCTGCGCAATTTTATCCAGTACAGAAGAATGGCCAGCGACGCTTTTTGTGCCTAGTATTCGATCCGTCTTATGGTTTAAATTTTACTTAATTTGCGTACATATAGTTCCAGTAAAGCGTTACCTGCAACCGGTCCTGTCATCGTACTCCATGAGTAAATGACGATGTATTAAAAGACAGTAATCCTGTCACAGCGACAACTTCGCATTGAACGAAGTAATTATGACAAATAACCGAAACTCTACGTAATGATCCAGTAGTTTTAGCGGTGGAGTGTCTCAAAGTTGTTTCAGATGACTTTCAAAGTTGGCATTGCTCAGAAAACATTCTTCGGGGCAATATAACCCACTCATAAGAAAATAAGAACGCCCTAGGAGTTACTTTTATTTTTTATTGAAGTTCTTTTATGCTGAGAACCGATTTTTCAAGGCAGAGTAACCTGTTCAGGAGACAGAGCCTGACGCAGAAACCACTAGAGACTGTCGTCAGGGCCCGCTCTATAAGAGCTCGAGTAATAAGAACTATGTTTCGAGAAATAACATGGTCATAACATACAGTAAAACCCCTCAGATAAGATATTTGGTGCGTTCGCTTTTAGTGCTTTTGACAAGTACGCACATAATAACTTAGATTTAGAAGAAAAAAATATTGTTTCACATAGTGTGGTTCTGTGGTGTTGAATTCTCACATCTATTTTGTTGAATTGTCCATTAGGCAGGTGCCACCTAATTTTCGCATGCCCGATTGCAGGAAAAAATGCGGGACCAGTACGGACGTGCTAAAGAGCCTCTCTTGCAACCGAATTATGCCGCCATCGCAAGTGTAACCTAATATTTTTCCCTTCATGCCACAGGAGTAAATGAATGGCGAATGGTTTCATAACTGTGAGATAATAATTATTCACTATGTTTACTAAAAACCTCAAAAATAAAGAAAATAGGCAACAGCATGCACAAAGTTTCTTCTGAAAACTAACCCGTTAGAAAACAGTCATCAAAGCACTAAGTACCGTGAAGTACAAGCTCCGATATAAATCAGCATGCATTGTTCTCTCACCAAACTGTTTTTTATAAACCCTTCCGCATTACCGTTCATAATGTCGGGTTACATCAATCTTCCTCTGCCTTACGAATGTAGCCAAACTCGAGGGAGGATTTATGTAAACCTTTTTTTTTCTTTGGCACCTTTGAAATGAAATAGGAGCAATTTTAAGGCAAAGATCTTCTCGCTTCAAATGCTGTGGAAGTACCTACAATCTCCCATGATAGACAAAGTAATGTTTGGCCAGCCTTTATGCGTAGCCTGAATATTACGCCAGAAAATAGCAACCAGAGTTTTCTTCTACGAACATTCATAAGTGAAGTTTATTTTATTCCCCGCCCGGGGAATGCTCACGCAAAATAACAGTATCAAATACATCGCAAACATGTTTTCTCGGAATAATAAAAATTTGATTTTTATTCCACCAGTTGGAATAATTTGACGAAATCATATAGCCCTTTTAGAAAACAGGTAGCGTGCATAGGCAAAGGGTATACAAATTTTGCTAAAGAATGCCAGATGAAAACAGAAAACATCTGAATAAATGTCTATATCTCCTCTATTAAAACAGCAGATGTTACACCTATGATTGCCCAGAATACTCGTGATGCCCTAAAAAATCTCCCACGGAAGAGAACACGCCGGCACTTGTTCTTAAAATACAGTCTTTGGCATTGATTGACATCAATGGAAACATTGAGTGGGGATCAGGCCTGATAAATACCCCAGAAAATTGCCACGAAGAATGCATTAGGTTTTTTTATGTTTTGTTGCTGCCGACCGGCTCCGCCGGGCTGTGTTGTCTGTGTCAACCGTGGGCTACGTGAAGCGTGGGTTCCGATGTTTATTTTTTACGCCACACGTGTTATCTTCGTTGCCAAAGGGAGTGGTTCCAAGTAAAATGGATGATTGGGCTAGGGAAGCAATGTGGTTAGAGGAAACTGGCTTTAAGATCAGTGATGACAACAACGAGGTTATGCACAATGGTATATTCTTTTCTCTATACCTCCAGCCTAATGTTAAAAGCAATGTGGCATTCATATGATGCATACACTGCCAAACATTACATTTTATTTAGGGCTGCTACAACTGGCAAAGAGTAATAACATTGGCATTGAGATGACTAGACTAGTCTAGGGGAAGTGCTGCCCAAACGCTCACGTTATTAATACGGGACAGAGCTCACAAGGCGTCCTACTTTATGCAGCAAGATTGCATTACAGGCCCTGGTGCATTGCAAGATATGGGGCTACCTGTGTGAGACTGCTTTGCATGCAACAGGGCATTTTAGGCAGCCTCCCACAACGACTCGAGGGTGCTGCATGCACGCCTGACATCTATACGGATGGAGCTCAGCGCTGTCAACAATGGGATCGAGCCCCTCATTTCAATTGAAGATTTGGAGGAAGAATATACCCAGGTACTGGAGCACACTCACTGCATCATGCAATGCTTGGTCCTGCTGCAGCAGTAGATGGATGGTGACCGAAAACAAGACTCTCGAGATCAAACAGCAGCAATTCAAGATATTGAACGAACGATGACGGACCTCAAGCGACGACGTCACAACAAACGAATGTAAAATTACCAAGAATTCAGCTGGGGAAGTTCAGAGCACAACGGTCATCGAAAAAAATTTAGTTGATGTGGTGACCAAGTTTTGGACACCGGAATCAATTGGTGAGAAGGACATTGAGGAAACAAAGAGCCCACATCCCACCCTTAAATTTTTCCAAGAGACCATCAAACAAATGGATGGACATTAGTAGGTGGTGGTTCCTTGGAAGCCAACGTCACTACACCACAATAAGGAGATGACTGCTCGGAGCATCTACACCACTTAACAAGACACTTTATAAACTCTCCAGGCTTGTGTCAGGACTGCCGACGCTGTGATCAGAAACTGGGACCAGCTAGGGTTAGCACAACCTATGGACGGTACGAATGAAGCCGATGCTGTTAATATATGCCGCACCAGGCTATTGACCGCTATTTCCACAAGCTTCGGGTGGTTTTTGACACCTCATAGCACAGTAACTTAACAAAATTATTCAACAACTTCGAAAGCGGACTGAACCCGACCACCGATTTTGTTGGTCTATGGGTGTATGCACTGAGCTTTCCAACACGCAGCAGCGCTATTTGCTTGGCTGCGAAGATGACGTCATGGACGGGTGCATTCCACCGTGCCGGCCATGCGATTGCCGGTGCAAAATGTGGTATGCAGTGAGCGTTGGCCAGACCATTTGTCCGGGCGGTGCTTTTATCTGCTCGATTCGTGGGATTGCGCATGCCTTTTCACAAGTAGTAGCCAACATTGATGTTGCATGAAACTTCTAGACTGTTCTGTGTACGCTTCCTACAACCACGGACCTGGAGCAGGTCGCACAATGAAAGCAAGCATGGCACTTTATTTTATTTATTTATTTTTTGCTTTTTCAAAGCAAACGATAGAACAGTGCTTGACGACGATGCAACTTCATGCACCGAATTCGCAATATCGATAATAGGGTTAATCAGTATTGAACCTCTTGCACCCGTTTCATTTAAGGTGAGAACGATGGGAGTTGAAGCTTTTACCTCATACTTTGTCACATGCTCGCAACATTACGCACTGCTCCATGCTCGGTGGACTGCGCCTGTCCAACTATTCAACAGGCGCGGATAATGTGGTCCAATTTGGGATATCTGGGAATGTCCCCGTGTGCTGATTTTCTTATTTAGGGGTTGCTTCAAATGCCCGCGACTCAAGTAGGGAAAATTTCTCCACCCAAGGCAACGACGATATTCGATGTGGTGGTGGCGAGTGAGACGAGGCGCTGGCTTTACCGAGCTATACAGGCATGCTGCACACTTCTTGGGGAGTATGAGAGACAATGAGGTGTTCTGGCAACACTGTTCTGGTGTGTCGAACGAACGACCGTCCTCCACGTAAGCTGCCAATGAAGGTGAGCAATTACGCAGAGATTCTGGGTGGCAACGGTCGCAAGATATCTATAGGACAAAATCAGGTGCGACAGCGTCAACAAAGGTTCCACGGGTAATTTTCAAGTGCTTTTTTCCGGTGTAACCGAAGTGGAAACTATAACCAGAAGAAGATTATAGAACACGTTTCGAATACTTCAAAAACAGCACAGGGAGAACTGGTAAACAAGGCCGCTCTAGTTTGTCACTCCATACGTCTTCATCTCTGAGCTGTTTTTGAAGTAGTCAAATTCTATGGGCAATGTCAAGCTTCAGTGCATTATCACAGAACACGCTTGGTCATTAAAAAGCAGTCGGAGGGAAAGGCGACAAAAGAGTTGGGTGCCCACAATTACATGACAAATTGCATTACATGACAATTACATGACAAATTGCATTCGCCTCAAAACACTTAAGTGGGCCAGGCAGCGGCTAGGTGATCAGTCAGGTTTGCCATATGCATAAAGTACGACAGCTACCTTACACATAGTGTTACAAGCATGTGCAAAATATGATATGAAAGCTTTGACACCCGTCATCTCCAGCTGAAAAAAAATGGGCGTGCCACATTTGGTACTCACTAGCCCCATCATCGATAATTTGTCTGCTAATTTGTTGCATGAAATCAGACCGTCTTCAAACAATGCTCTAGCTTTTGCTTGAAAACACAACCCAAAAAGGTGATATGTTTACTTTGTTTTGCAGCGTGCTTCAGGTCTGCGCTTGTGGAAGCGTGAAAAGCGCAGTCTGCAATTTCATAGCGACAACAATGTTGACTACTCCTTGCGACAACATTCGCAAATCCACGAATCAGACAAAAAAATCATTGTACGCACGAACAGTCTTCTCAAAACCACGCCGCAAACCATGTTTTGCACCAGAAAACGTGCAGTCTGCATGCCAGAATGCAACCGCGGATATGGTGTCAATGCCGCCGCATAGATAACATTGCCGTGCTGTCGAAAGCCAAGGGCATACACCCTATTGCCAAACTTCCGAAGTCACCAACCGGCGCTGCGGTCAGATATTAATAAAAAAATTTTAAAGGTTGGCATAAGACCGGTGGACAGAGATGCATTGCGTTTCCTGCGGTTTTACACAACACCGAAACCAGGTTCACTATTTCCAGCAGTTTTCACTTGCTCACCCACATCCCTTTATGAACAACGTCTAACCCATTTCTACTTACCACAATGCTTCAACACGACTTAAAGAAACACGAAGAGCAGTGCCCCCAAACTGGGAGACATACACAGCTGACGTGCTCACAGCAGCTGAGAGCGAAAAAGCTGCTGTGAATCCCTAGAGCAACGCAATCGAAATGTTTGAAGCAGTAAAAATGAAACGAGACAAATGCTCGTCCAGCAGCAAACAGCTAAAGGAGCGATTACAGAGCGACTCCCGGGCTACCATGGATCTCGGCTATTTTTCGGGATCGCTGAAGGTTTTGCGACTTACACGGAACCCGTGTGCTGACCGTTTAACATTGTATCCATGCATGGGTTGCCTCCATGGCATAGAACCAATCACAAATTGGCATATGCTACAAACATGAGGGCTCCTTTCTGTGTCTAACGTTGGGAGGGCTAGCGTGGCATCCACGTTTGCTGGATTGTGGGTGCCGCAGTTGCGCAAACCACGCATTCTTACGGGAAAGGAGCAGCTGCTGTAAGTAGCTTTGAGTAGAAGCAATAGACGCATGCTTCTTAAAGTCCGACGGTGTTATTTGACAGGGGTTGTAAAAGACTCGTGTTCTGCGACATGTACGCGTCCAGTTTTCCTTTATTGCTTGTCACTTCAAAACAGAGTAGCACAGTAACAATGACAATGTATAGACATACACAGGAAAACGTCAGCTAGTCCAAACAATTGCTGGGTTTCTCAAACAATACTTTGTGTGTGCGTGTGCGCGTGCGTGTGTGTGTGTGCATGTGCGCGTGCGCGTATGCGTGTGTGTGCGTGCGTGTGCGTGTGCGTGTTTGTGTGTGTTTGTGTTTGTGTGTGTTTGTGTGTGTGTGTCTGTGTGTGCGTGTGTGTGTGTGTGTGTTTGTGTGTGTGTGTGCGCGCGCGCGCCTGCGCCTGCGCATGCGCGTGCGTGCGATCCGAGCTCCGAGCTACAATCAGCGCCATGAATTTTGTGATTGGTGCGTGCTCACGTCATCCTACAAAAAGGTGAAAGGGAACAAACACAACGTGCCTATTTCATTTTTCGCGCCCGGGAGGGCACTGCCTGTTTTCTGAGGTCGAGATGTAAATGCTTGTATATAAAGCTTCCTTCTCCTTCAACGTCGTCATCATTACTGCGCCGGCACAATACTAACCACAGTCCACTTCGACACCGCTACCCTGGTTCGCAACAGGCCCCTGAGGAGACGTGATGCCCAGCTCAAGATAGAAAGGTATTGCTATCTATGAGGCGGTTCATCACTTTCACCCATATTGTCGAGGCTTAGCACTGCACTATCAATATAAACCACAAACCAATCACCTACGCCTTCTCTCAAAGCCATGATAAATTCAATACTGACCGAGGCGCCCAAAAAGAAGCCACGCAAGTCAACAAAGGTCAACCTCGAAGCCCAGCTCGAGAAACTAACGGCAACGGTCGCTACTCTGGCGACGGTGACGGAGCAGAAGGCGGGGACAACAGAGCAAAGGTTCGCCAGACTTGAGGAAACGACTACTGCAATGGCAGGTTTAGTTCAGAACTTGAACGCGAGGTTCGAGCTGGTTGAGCAAACGCTCAAGCCCATAGTAAGAAGCCCGGTGTTTGCGGCGCAGTTCGCCTACCACCCGTATCTACAAGACCAAGTGCAGCAATCAGCAGAGCAGCAACCATGCCAAGATGGTCCCATCGCACAGTAAAAACGGGGGCGGCGACCACGTCGCTCACGATCTGGCAGTGGAATTGCCAAAGCCTCAACAACAAGAGAGCGTCGCTCCAGCAGCATGTGCGGGGCGCGGCGAAGAAGCCAGACATCATCATGTTACAAGAAACGGTGGTGAAGGACCCTGCCTTGCCGGGGTACAGGGCCCACGCTGACACGTCCGGTCGGCGAGGGGTGTGTACCCTGGTAAGGAAGGGCTTAACCGCCATTGAACATCAACTACACAAAGGCAAGAAGAGCTGGTGCGAGCAAGTGTGTGTCAAGATCGCGCCAGGTAAAGGCTGCAAGCGCGCCGTTTTCTTGGTGAATGTATACAGTAACCCGAAAGACCACAGCCAGAAGTTCAAGACCCTGATGAGAGCGGCGAGCAACCAAGCCAAGAAAGAGACACTGGTGGTGGCGGGAGACTTCAATGCCTCGCATCAAGCGTGGGGCTACATGTATAATACGGCCAAAGGCAAACCCCTGATGTACGACGCAACCGAGCAGGGTTTCACCCTGATCACTCAACCCAACCAACCAACGCGGACGAGCGGCTCCTCGACTCAACGGGACACCACGCCGGACCTGACCTTCGTCAAGAACGGGGAAGAGGTGGCGTGGCGTAACACCGGGGAGGACCTGGGGAGCGACCACTACATCTTGGAATCGAGCTGATCGGCTGCGGCTGGCCGCAAGATGGAGCAGAGGTGGACCGACTGGGACGCGTTTCGCAACCATAGCCGAGAAGACCCGGTGGCGGTAAAAGACATTGTTAATATCGAAGAGTGGACGGCCGGCATCAAGGAGGACGTCAAGCGAGCTACAAAGTCGATCGAGACTCACGATGACATACCGAGGGTCGACAGCAAGCTGGCGCACTTGATCGAGGCAAAGACATCGATCAAGGAGCGGTGGAAGAAGCAGAAGTGGAACAAGAAGCTGCGGAAGAAGGTGACTGAACTGAACCGCGCGATTGCGAGGCACAGCGCGTTGCTCTGCAGACAGCAGTGGGACGAGCTGTGCAACCGCATAGATGGCAGCTTGCATCAGGGCAAGGCCTGGTCGTTGATCCGCCATGTATTGAACGAAACTAAGACCAAGTCGTTCCAGCAGAATCGCATGGCTCGGGTCATGCACGAGGCCGAAAAGAGCCTCGGCAGGGACGAGCTGATTAAGAGGCTGAGTGCCAAGTACCTACCTGAAACGCAGGCCGAGCAACACCCGGCATACGCAGGGGTCTCGAACGAGAAACTAGATCGCGACATCACGACGGCCGAGGTCAAGACCGCTCTGCGGGAGCTGAACACCAGGTCGCCGGCGGGACCAGATGGAGTTTCGAACAAGGCCCTGCGAAATTTAGATGACCTGTCGATCGAGGCGCTTACGAGATACTATAACGTGTGCTGGCGGAGTGGCAAGCTACCGATGCAATGGAGGAAGGCGAAGACGGTATTGATACCGAAACCGGGCAGGCCACCAGGCATCGAGAACTTACGCCCCATCTCGCTGACTTCGTGCGTGGGGAAGGTCCTCGAGCACGTGTTGGCGAACCGCTGGCAAGATTATCTAGAGCAAGAGGGGCTGTATCCTGACTCGATGATCGGGTTTCGGAGGGGCCTGAGCACCCAAGACGCGATGATACAACTGAAACAAGAGATCATCGAGAACGAGACGAGAGACAGCAGGGTGATCCTAGGATTGGACCTGCAAAGCGCCTTTGATCGGGTCAAGCACTCGGCCATCCTGGCGCAGGTGACGAAGCTCAACATAGGCGAGAGAAGTTATGAATATATCAAGAACTTCCTCTCGGGGCGAAAGATCGAGCTGTTCGCAGGAGAGATCGAGCTACCAGAACGAGATATTGGCAGCGTAGGGACGCCCTAGGGGTCTGTTATCTCACCGCTGCTGTTTAACATCGTCATTATCCGGGTCGCCGAAGCGGTGGCTGGCATCAAGGGCGTCCGGCATACCATCTATGCTGACGATATTACGCTGTGGACGACCGGCGGCACGGACGCCAGTATTGAGAGGAGGCTGCAGAGAGCAGTCTCGGCTATAGAAGAGCGGCTTGACGGGACGGGCCTGCAGTGCTGGCCATCCAAGTCAGAGCTCCTGGTGTACTCGCCTCGCAAGGCCAGGGCGACCTCTGTTGCCCCCGAGAGAGTGCGATCGCCTGGTTCTGATCACTAAGACCGGTCAGAGAATTCCCGACGTTCCTGAGATCCGACTGCTGGGCATGCCGATCAGCGGCAACTGCAGCAAGGATACTCTGATGAAGAAGTTGGCGATCAAGACAGCAAGTACCCTGCGGCTAATCCAGCGCGTGTCGTCCAAGCAGGCGGGCATGCGTGAGGAAGGGCTCGCGAGGCTGGTACAATCCTTCGCTGTCAGTCACATAGCGTACACGGCGGCTTACCACAAGTGGTCGCAGACGGACAAGAACAATATTGACACCATGATCGGAAGGTTGTACAAGCGAGCGTTGGGGTTGAAGGAGTCAACGAACACCGAGCGGCTGATGCAGTTGGGCGTTCACAACACCCTAGACGAGCT
Organism: Haemaphysalis longicornis; assembly: GCA_013339765.2. Classification (NCBI taxonomy): domain Eukaryota; kingdom Metazoa; phylum Arthropoda; class Arachnida; order Ixodida; family Ixodidae; genus Haemaphysalis; species Haemaphysalis longicornis. The sequence continues at coordinate 15,979 of JABSTR010000899.1, read as the reverse complement.
CATCGAGGTGCAGCTGGCGGCACAGCGAGAGAGACTGGCGGAACCAAGACGGGCCGGGCCATACTCGAGACCTTGGGGTATGGCTATCAGGTCACGGGGAGGCACTTCACGAGCTCTGGGATAAAGTTCGAGAAAACGTGCGGGTGAGTCCCATCCCGAAGAACGTACATCCAGAGCACAACCGGGAGCGGAGGCGAGCCAGGGCCAAGTACCTCATCGAGCAGTACAGCGGTGACCCGAGAACGAGATACGTGGATGCAGCAGGCTACGGAAAGGGCACATACGCAGCGGTTACCATCAATGCGAGAACGGGGGAAGTGTCCACGTCAGCGAGTATGCGGTGTGTTAATGCAACCGAAGCAGAGGAGATCGCCATCGCCCTAGCAATGGCCGAGCCGTGGCGTGACACCGTCCTAAGCGATTCGCTAGAAGCCGTACGAAACCTAGCCAACGGCCGGATCAGTGACAAGGGAGCCAAGATAATCGAACGAGTGGTTGCGCAGGAAGAAAGAAGAGTGGAAGTAAGGTGGATCCCTGCGCACGCGGGTGAATGCTCTCCGAATGCACCCAACCACAACGAGACGGCCCAAGGGGAGGCGCGCGCTATTATTCACCACGCTCCCAATGTGGAGAGTCGTCCCGACTGCGAATGGTGGTCGGAGACCAAGGGCCGAGCGAGAGGCTATGGCGAAACACTTAAGAACATGCGGCTTTCGAGACGGGCGTACCCGCCGCCACCTCGGTCTCTGGGTCGCGAGGAAGCAGTGGTGCTAAGAAGACTCCAGACAGCGCCGGTCACATGACCGGCAGCGTTACATCAGATGTTCCCGGATGAATACCCCGAGGCCCTGTGCAGTGTGTGCAAGAAGAGACCGGCCAAATGGTGGCACGTTATGTGGGACTGTGCCACCGAACCGGACAGTGCCGGTTTCGAGAAGTATCCAGCGAAACTTCAAGGACCCTTCGAGTCAGCCAGCAAGATAGATCAAAAATGGGCCATCCAGCAGATCTTCACCGCGCTTGAAAGGCATGGGCTCCGGATAGGAGCTAGTGCTCAAGAGGGCTGCAAAAGTGGATGCAACGTTAGGCCGCGTTGAGGCGGAGCCGTAAATCAGCCCCCGCCTACTGCAGGATCTTTGTAAATAAAGTCTTTTCCAATCCAATCCCACAAACCAATCACCTGCGCCCTGTTTTAACGCCACCATAAATTTTCATCGTACCAGCAGCATAAACTCTCTTATGGTCCAGTTTACCACAAACATTCAGAACACACCGTGAAGAATATTGTGGTTGCCGACATGCTCTCCCGTGTCTCTGCTGTCGAAATGGCACCCGGGACGGCTGATGCCCTTGCCGACGCTTACAAAATCGACGTGGAACTACAGGAGCTCCTTGAGTATAGCTGTTCACTTGAGCTTCAACAAGATGCCGTCCCTGGGTCGACCGAAAGTCGTTACTACGACATGTCCTAACCGGGCGAGTAAGACCTTACGTTCCGTCGCTGAATCTCCGCACACTTTTCAAACAGTTACAAAGCCTTCCGGCCAGTAGCAGTTATGCATGGCTTGAGACTAACCGCTTTTGGCCCGCAATACAGCGAGACTGTCGCACCTAGACACGCAGCTGCATATATTGCCGACGAGCCAAGAGGAAGCGGCAAGACACGTCGCCACAACGGTAATTACCCCTGACATTCGAACAGTTGCAGCAAGTCCACATCGACATTATTTGCCCCCTTCAACAAGCCAGGCCTCACCGCTATTGCATCGGCGCAATTAATCAGAACACTCCTTGGACTCAGACACGAGATCTCGAAACACACCACAGAACACGCCTCTAAGGAGTTCTCCTGCTTATATCTCTATATAGCACTCCTCAATGTGTCACAACCGATAAAGAACAGCAGTGCAACTTCAAACTTTACAGGATCCTTGGGATTTCCACCACGTTCGACCGTTTCCTAAGCAGCAGTTACCAGCCTTTCGCCAACGCTATGATCGAGCCATTCCACCGACCGCTTAAAGCAACTATCACCCGCCACCTTCATTCAGCTGGGCTCGATTCTGTCCAGGCAGCGCTCCGCGGTTTCAGCACCACCTTCAAACCAGGATGTTCAGCCCAGGCACGCAGAGCCAGCCTCCGGGGATTTGCTTCGCCTACCCAGTGAAATTCTCTCTGACGCAACTTCCTAAAGCACCAGCTCTGACCCTACCGACTTTGCCGCCCGGCTCCAACACACCACGGAAGCGCTGCGCCAGTCGCTGCTAACACATTACGCCCAGGCACCTCTATCCCTTTTTTGAGCAATGGGCAAGATGCACATATCCACGGCTACATATTAGCAAATATATCCGCGACTACATCTACCGCTCAACTATCGAAACACAATTCTTTTGATCATACGAAATCATCCCCTCGTTATGACAAAACATTCACATTGATATACAAAGGGAAGGACGTCCGCGATCACACCTACCGGATAAAGCCGTTATATATCATCTCCGTGGATACGCCACATCCATTCGCGCCTGCCGCAATCCGTCAAATGCTACCTCCGAACCTTCGTCATGCTCCCACCACAACCCGCTTCGGACGCCGGGTGCCGTTCACCAATTGTCTTCAGCTGTGAGTGCTCCTTTCTGTGTCTAAAGTTGGGAGGGCTAGCGTGGCGTCAACGTTTGCTGGATTGTGGGTGCCGCAGTTTGCGCAACCCACGCATTCTTAAGGGAAACGAGCAGCTGCTGTAAGTAGCTTCCAGTGGAAGTAATAGACGCATGCTTCTTAAAGTCCGACGCTGTTATTTGTCAGGGGTTGTAAAAGACTCGTGTTCTGCGACATGGGTAGGGGATCAGAAATGCACGCGTCCAGTTTTCCTTTATTGCTTATCACTTCAAAACAGAGTAGCACAGTAACACTGACAATGTATAAACATACACAGTAAAAGGGCAGCCAGTCCAAACAATTGCTTGGTTTCTCAAACAATAGTTTGTGTGTGTGCGTGTGTGTGTGTGTGTGCGTGTGCTTGTGTGTGTCTGTGCGTATGCGCGGGCGCGTGCGTGTGTGCGTGTGAGCGTGCGCGTGTGCATGTGCATCCGTGTGCGTGTGTGCGTGTGCGTGTGTGCATGTGTGCGTGTGTGCGTGTGGTGGTGCGTGTGTGTGTGTGTGTGTGTGTGTGTGTGTGTGTGTGTGTGGTGTGTGTTGTGTGTGTGTGGTGTTTTGTGTGTGTGGGTGTGTGTGTGTGTGTGTGTGTGTGTGGTGTGTGTTGTGTGTTGTGTGTGTGTGTGTGTGTGTGTTTCATTGTGTCTGCGGGCGCGCGCCTGCGCCTGCGCATGCACGTGCTTTCGATGGGAACGACAATCAGCGCCATGAATTTTGTGATTGGTGCGTGCTCACGTCAGCCTAGAACAAGGTGAGAGGGAACGAACTCAACGTGCCTATTTAATTTTTCGCGCCCGGAAGGGAACTGCCTGTTCTCTGAGATCGAGATGTAAATACTTGTACATAAAGTCTCCTTCTCCTTTAACCTCATCATTACTTTCCCGGCACAATACTAACCACAGTCCATTTCAACCCCGCTACCCTGGTTCGCAACAGGCCTCTGAGGAGACATGTCCAGCTCGAGATAGAAAGGTAGTGCTATCTATGAGGCGGTTCATCACTTTCACCCATATTGTCGAGGCTTAAGCACTGCACTAAGAATATAGACCACTAACCAAGTCACCTACACCTTCTCTCAAAGCCATGGTAAATTCAATACAGACCACAAAGCAATCACCTGCGCCCTCTTTTAACGCCAACATAAATTTCCATCGGATCAGCAGGATCACCTCTCTTATGGTGCAGGTTACCACAAACATTCAGAACATTACCTTGAAGGATGTTGTGGTTGCCGACACGTTCTCGCGTGTCCCTGCTGTCGAGATGGCACCCGGGACGGCTGATGGCCTTGCCGATGCTTTCAAAATCGACGTGGAACTACAGGAGCTGCTTCAGAATAGCTGTTCACTTGTGCTTCAAGAAGATGCCATCCTTGGGTCGACCGAAAGTCGCTACTATGACATGTCCTAACCGGGCAACTAAGACCTTACGTTCCGTCACTAAATCTCCGCACACTTTTCAACCAGTTACAAAGCCTTCCGGCCATTAGCTGTTATTTAAGGCTTGAGACTCACCGCTTTTGGCCCGCAACACAGCGAGACTGTCGCACCTAGACACGCAGCTGCATATATTGCCGACGAGCCAAGAGGAAGCGGCAAGACACGTCGCCACAACGGTAATTACCCCTGACATTCGAACAGTTGCAGCAAGTCCACATCGACATTATTTGCCCCCTTGAACAAGCCAGTCCTCACCGCTATTCTCGGCGCAATTAATCGGAACACTCGAATGCCTCAGATATGAGATCCCGAAACACACCACAGAACACGCCTCTAAGGCGTTCTCCTGCTTATATCTCTATTTATCACTCCTCATAGTGTCGCAACCGATAAAGAACGGCAGTGCAACGCCAAACTTTACAGGATCCATGGGATTTCCACCGCGTTCGACCGTTCCCTAAGCAGCAGTTACCAGTCTTTCGCCAACGGTATGATCGAGCCATTCCACCGACCGCTGAGAGCAACTATCACCCGCCACCTTCATTCAGCTGGGCTCGATTCCGTGCGGGCAGCGCTCCGCGGTTTCAGCACGACCTTCAAACCAGACGTTCAGCCCAAGCTCGCAGAGCCAGCCTCCCGGGATTTGCTTCGCCTACCCAGTGAAATTCTCTATGACGCAACTTCTCTAAAGCACCAGCTCTGACCCTACCGACTTTGCCGCCCGGCTCCAACACACCACGGAAGCGCTGCGCCAGTCGCTGCTAACACATAACGTCCAGCCACCTCTATTCTTTTTTGAGCAAAGGGCAAGATGCACACATCCACGGCTACACATTAGCAAATATATCCGCGACTACATATTACGCCAGACCATCGAAACACCATTCTTTTGACCATACGAAATCATCCTTCGTTATGACAAAACATTCACATTGATATACAAAGAGAAGGACGTCCGCGATCATACCTACAGGATAAAGCCGTTATATATCATCTCGCTGAATACGCCACACCCATTAGCGCCTCCCGCAATCCGTCAAATGCTACCTCCGAACCTTCGTCATGCTCCGACCACAACCCGCTTCGGACGCCGGGTGCCGTTCAGCAATTGTCTTCAGCTGTGAGGGCTCTTTTCTGTGTCTAAAGGGAGTGGGCTAGCGTGGCGTCCACGTTTGCTGGACTGTGGGCGCCGCAGTTGCGCACGCACACCGCGCATTCTTAAGGGACAGGAGCAGCTGCTGTAAGTAGCATTGAGGGGAAGCAATAGACGCATGCTTCTTAAAGTCCCACGCTGTTATTTGACAGGGGTTGTAAAAGACTCATGTTTTCGACATTGGTACGGGATCACAAATGTACGCGTCCAGTTTTCCTTTATTGCTTGTCACTTCAAAACACAGTAGCACAGTAACAATGATAATGTACATACACACGAAAAGCGCAGCCAGTCCAAACAATTGCTGGGTTTCTCAAACAATATTTTTTGTTGGTTTACAAAGGCTACATTTAAACAGCGATTTTGTCCTTAATGTCCTAAAATATTTTTGCACTTCAAAAAAGAATAACACCACTTCTCTAAAATGCTCGAATGCAGGTTATGCGGTTTCCTCTGAGCACCGCCGCGACGTGCATGAACGCAACCCAAGCTGCAAAAACAAAGCCATATTCCCCGGTTGCGCTAGCTGAAGACGTCAGGCGGCACCACGTGAGCAGGAGACTGCGAGCCCCTGCAGAAATACAAAGAGTGCAGTCCCCAATGTAAAGGACCAGCTGCTGTAAGTCGCTTCGTGTACAAACGATACATGCACGCTTCATTTACGTCTGCGTCTTGGCAAGGAGTTTCAAAACATTAACCTTTTCTGATGACTTTGGTAGGAAACCAAAATATTACGCTACCAGTTTTTCTTTATCGCCTAAATATCACGAGCTAACACAGTTGCACCGTAAAAATTACAATGTATATGCACAAAGACATAGAAAGGCAGCCAGTAAAATGCAGCGCGTGGTTTCGCATACAATATATTTTCATGGGTTCACGAAGGGTAAATTTAGCAGAGATTTGGCACGGATATTCCTTCTTTTTTTATTTTAACAAAGCAAAACACGAAATCTCTGAAAAGCTGCAATGTACGTACGCTGTCTTTGTCAGAGCACCGCCTCGCGTTGCAGGAATGCTATAAACAGTACACCCGCAGCTACAATGCTAAAGTCCAATGCCCCCCCATCTTTTCTGCGGCACCTCAAAATCTGACCATGAAAGAAAGTATTGGTGAATATTTGCGTATTTGTCTTTATAGCATGCGGGATATGTATTCTGTTTGCTAAAATAGGAAAAGGAGTGCTCGGTATTTTTAACATAGTTGCTCGGTTAACAACCTGCCTCTTGCAACCAGCATTTCCCTTTCAGCTATGTATATCTTTAGCGTTGATGTATCAAAGTGGATTTTATTATAAAAAAGTTCGCGCCAGGGTTAAGATTGTATCGAGCCTTTATACATCTTTTCTTCGGCCTTGAGAATATGAAGTTATTATGAAAAATTTCGCGCCTGCGTGAAGATTGTGTCGAGCCTTGATACATCTTTTCTTCGGCTTTGAGAATATGAGGCTCTACACTAATTCAAAAATCCCTTTCGATTAATTGTGGAAACCACCTGCCCACGATTTATTACACGACATGAAATACGGCTTTCATGGTGCAGTAAAGCCACCATCCGCGCTTTGGATACGGAAGCATATTGGCTTTTCCTTGGGATTCTCTACTGCAATAGCACCTGTGTATTATGGCAGCCTAATGGTTCTGGAGTTTCATCTTCATAGCTTTGCTATCGTTAGTTCTGAATTCCTAATGCAGTTGTATGTAATGGATACGAACACAAAAAAGATAAAAAGGATGAGCAAAAAACAATTTATGTGCAAATATGCACTTTTGCGACATCCCAAGTCAAAATACGTTCAGGAATGAACTCCCAAACTGGTATGCGCAGCCTGGTATTCCATATGTTCGCTGTTGCTGGGACGTGGGACACACCGACAGGGAAATTTTCGGCGTGTTAAGACAGAATACCCGAATAACGCTTCAGTACCCATCATCCAATAAGGTGGATTACAGAATGGAAATAACAGACGTATACCCTGAATCCCATGAGGTTTATGTGGCTTTACACCCACTCAATTTTTCCGCAAGCTTACTCATATTATTCGGAATTACAATATAAAAGCCGAGGACACCGACTCAGAGTCGATTAACCATTTTGCTTTCACATTCAGCCACAAATGCTGACCTATTTGTCTGTAATTTTTTTTTAGTTTCAAGCCACATCAATTCACGCTCATCAGAGCAGCAGCTTTTACCATTACACAGGTAAAGAACATCTTCTTTCGACTCACTTGCGCACATAACCAAACACGTTTGAAACCATCTATTTTATTTTTATTGTTAACAGTGGCAGTCATTTCCATACTTTTGGCAGACGTGTCTTGTATGGCATGATGAATTGGTTTATAAACGCGTCAAGTTTGAAGAATTCTGGCGTGTTGATGATATTTGAATATGTGTGATCGCCCAATCTTTGCTTGTCACGCTGTTGAATATTTTGGCTGAAATAAGCGGGCGCAATGCGCACAGATTTGGTGCAAGTTATTTTCTGCTTTGTTGCTGATGGATCATCATCAGCGTTTGAGGCATTGAGATAGTAGCTACATCGGCTCCCCGAACAGAGACCAATATCTGATTAATTGTCATTTTGAGACCCCGAGGAACGTTTTCAGCCCGTGCACGAACCTACCAGGACCAAGACTATAAGAACGTTTTTGCCGTAGGTGCAAAAACGTTCTCTTTGCGGCCGCTGTGAGTTTCAAAGCGGAGATGCCCCGCTAACCCTAATGCCGCTGGAAGTGCCTAGCCACAAAAAAGGCGGCTAAGTCATCGATTATGGCGTCCGCTGCTAACCTCTCAAGGGTCGTTCAACCACACCCGCCGCTACCCTGCAAGGCTCACGACGTATAAATGGACGTCCGCACGTCGCAGGACCTTCTAAATGCCACAGAAGAGGACGAAAGCTACACGGCACCTTGGATTCAATACACCAACCGAGCCATTCGCCACAAGAGGCAAGCAAGCATCGCAGCCCAAACTCGAAACGTAACACCGCCAACGTGGGCTCTACGACCAAGCCCCCAGGCGCGCAAGCCGCAACCTCCAACTGTCTTATCTGACTACTTCAAATTGGCTATCCGACCTCGCAATGGTGTCGTGCTGAGCAAGGTGAGACCGATAGGTTTTTTTTCTACTTGCATACTGCGAGGAGCCAAGCAACGGTTCGAAGACACAGGCATGAAAATTCGCATCAATGAGGACCAGAACATCCATGTAGGAAGCACACCCTACCAGTCCGCAGCCTCAGCGCTGAGCAATATAACGAAGCTAGCTATTGGTGAAACCACCTACGCCATGGCTTCGTATGGCATCTCCCCCGACAACTCTTGTAAGGGCGAGAGTTATCTTCGTGATGTTCTTTTCCCCCGGGGCTTCTCCTCCAAGCCGCAGCAGCGCTGAGGATCTGACCCCGGGTATCCTCAACCGACAAACTCAGCCTCCGATACAAAACTGTACATTTATTTACAGCCCGGCGGGCGACTAAAAAACAAGACTCGCGCGGAGCTCGAAGACGGCGGGCCGAGCTCTCCAGCGCCCGGACCGCGTCTCTCGATGTCGTCTCCTTGTCTTCATCTTCCCTCCACCCTGACGCTGGCGGCTAGGGAAGAGGGAAAAGCGAGTCCCTCGTGGGGGTCCAACCCCATGTGGTGGCCATTAGCGCATCCGGTGTGAGCAGGAGCGACGTTTCAAGGCGCCGCGCGACACGTGCGTTCAATTTCTGTGCTGCTCGTCCCGGGGCCCGCGTCAGTTCGTGCGTCGAAGCGCCCGACACCTCTACCACCACTGTGAAACATAACTTCAGGAATGTTTCACACACGAAACACACACCACACACACTTTTGGCACGTGCATCATCGTTCCTTCAGTTGACGACACAACAATGAGCACGGCCAGTGCCCCATGACCCTGGCTGCAGGTCACCATGACAAAATAGCGACAACCTCATCTAGCTCATTCAGAGCGAGCGGCCTTTAGAAGGTGGTACGAACCGGCCGTCGTCGTCCGAAAACCCCCTTGCCATGCGGCGCACCCCGTCGAACAACAGTAACAGGGGCCCCTCTCCTCGTCGCCTTCTCGCTCGAGAAGGGACCGCTTCTGCCTCGCCGGCCTGCGTTGCAGCCACGCTGCACTGCGATGAAGCTGGCTGACACTTCCTCCCTTCTTTGTCCGAACACCCCAGTTCAGCCAATCCTGAGCTCGGAGCGCCGTGCTCCACTACGCGCTGTTCGTCAGCGTAATCAGCAGACGGCTGCTTAGCGTTCACACCAACGCTGACATGCAATGCTGGAGAGGCTATTTCTTCAGCCACTCCTGCAGTCCTACCTGCTATTCCCTGGGGCTGCACTACACGAGCGGCCGTACCCTGATTTGCACTTTCCTCTCTCACTTCGCTGGAGCTTCCCATGGCAATCGCATTCTCGCGACATGACATCTCGGTATCTAGAGAAACACAGGATGCAGTGGGCGTGACACCAACTGCATCCTCGCGCGATTCCCGGGTTGCTGCATCCTGCAAAGCTCTTGGCCGCTCGGCCATGCTCCCGGAATGTTCTGCGCCTCCGCACGCTGCGACGACGGGCTCACGCTCACCTGAAGCCAGCCCCGGCCCCTTCAGAACGGCTGACTTAAGAACCTCATTGTCCTTCCGCTCCTTTCTGTGGGAACCCTCGTGTTCGGCCGCTAACGAACCACTGTTCACGCACGAAGCGCCGTTGTCTACCACACACCGTTGTGTGACGCAAGGAGTCGTGAGGGGCTCATCGGCAACATGAACACTAACATGCGACGCAGCGGAGCCTTTCTCTCTTGCCATCAGCTTCATCACGGGCATGCGCACACTCTCATTCACATTTGACTGCCTATCATTTACCAACGCAGCCTCGCGCGTAACACCTTCTTTCACCTCCATCTTCATTTCGGTGAAATTCTCTACGCGGGATGCTTCACTATCCTGCTTCCCGGTTGCAGGAAATCTCAACGCCCACGAAGGAACGTGCGCCACTATCCTATCTTCGCCTTTCTTACGTGACTCTGATCGTGCCAAATCCCGCGAAACAGGACGCTCACGCACACACGATGAATGGGTTCCACCTTGCACATCTTTCGGCGTACCGGCGCACCCCAGTCCACTGTCTCCCTAAGTGCTGAGCATTACTCGTTGAGCAATCGGTGAGGCAGGAACATTGTTAGCTCTCTTGAAACATTCACTCTTCAAACGTTCCGCTGCTAACTTTGCCTCAGCGATCCTCAATTTCGCTAGCAATAGCGCCTTCTGCTCAGCGAACGACATGGCTGACCTAATCCTGACGCTCGCGGTCTCGTCAGCCCTCACACTCAGATCCATCTGACCATGCCTAGCTAACCGGCCTCCATTATCTCAGAGTCAGGGCTGCTCATAAAGCACCCCCTTCATGTCATGGTGAGCCACGCACTCAGGATCAAGAGAGGCACTGACCTGCATAGCTTGGTGCCTGTAGAGATGCCGCATCGGTGCAGACGGAGTATCCATTTATGCACCGCTCCTTCTGCCGAGGTGTCCACCAACAAATCTCGCTGACTTGACGCCTGCCGACAGCTCGCTGCTCCGGCCGCTCCTCGTTCAGTGGTCTGCTGATACCTCCACTGACCGCTGGTCAAGCTGCTTCTCCGCCGCTCAGCATGCCGCAGAGATTCCCTCGGTCGCCGTTGAGAAGTCCGTTGAGCGCCGATCGAGCCGCTTCTCCACCAGGCTGGCGAGCTCGCTGCTCCCGCCGATCTCGTTCAGCAGACCGCGATTTCTCCGCGAGCTCCGTCCGTCCAGGGGCCCGCCTCGCCCGCCGGCCGGCTGAGTCGTCGCTGTTGAAGATCCTGTCGACTGCGCCAGTTATCTTCGTGATGTTCTTTTCCCCGGGGCTTCTCCTCCAAGCCGCAGCAGCGCTGAGGATCTGACCCCGGGTATCCTCAACCGACAAACTCAGCCTCCGATACAAAACTGTACATTTATTTACAGCCCGGCGGGCGACTAAAAAACAAGACTCGCGCGGAGCTCGAAGACGGCGGGCCGAGCTCTCCCGCGCCCGGACCGCGTCTCTCGATGTCGTCTCCTTGTCTTCATCTTCCCTCCAGCCTGACGCTGGGGGCTAGGGAAGAGGGAAAAGCGAGTCCCTTGTGGGGGTCCAACCCCATGTGGTGGCCATTAGCGCATCAGGTGTGAGCAGGAGCGACGTTTCAAGGCGCCGTGCGACACGTGCGTTCAATTTTCTGTGCTGCTCGTCCCGGGGCCCGCGTCAGTTCGTGCGTCGAAGCGCCCGACAGCGAGATACACAATATTCACATTTAATTCCATCCCTGAAAAAATCATGGAGGCCATCTCAGCCGTGGGATACGGACCCCTCACGTGCCGCCGTCCGGGGGATTCAAGCGCCATCCTCGTCACATTTATTGGCAAGAAAATGCATTTCACAATATACGTTGCTGAAGTGGAGACGAGATGTTATCTCTACAAACGCACCGTCGCGCACTGCATCGTATGTCACAAAATAGGCCACAGCATGGTCGTATGCCATCATCCGCCGGCTGTGTCGACTTGCAAGGAGGACTGCGGAACCCGACTCACCTCGGAGCCTCAAGAGTGCAGACCAAAATGCTCCCTGTGCGGCGACGACCACCCGACAGCTAGCAAGACCTGCCCCAAGCTCTTCTTGCCACCGGTCAACCAGAGGAAACAGGGTACGTCTGACACCGAGCGGAGGTCTTAAACGCCCTTTCGCCATAAGGGTGACCACTCATCCCCATCCCAATCCAGATCAAGAACTCGGAACAGTCGACGCCTGTCTTAGGCCAAGAGGCGTCGTATGTCGAGATCTCGGTCACGCTCGAAGCCCTGAGGAAGGCGGCGGAGCGCCCCAAGACGAAGAGACCCGTCATCGGCGCAGCTGAGATGGGCCCAGATGCTCTCTCCTAACGGTATTTATCCACCCCTCTTGGTGCTGAGCTTGAACAAATGCAGGCTGCGAACATGCGACTAATGAAAGAGAACGAACTGTGTAAAGCGGAAATATCCAGTCTGAGATAAGAACTACATGCCCTTCGCTATAAATTCAGGCAGGAGGTGCAACCGCAATTAACTACGGGAAAACGCAGAAAGCCAGAACTCTCACCACCAAACCCGGTCGAACCCCCGCCATCACTGCTCACACCCGCACCGCAACTAGCAAATCTCACAACTTGCAACTGTTCCGAACCGCATGCAGCAAACTAAGATCCACTTTGAAAATCTTGAAGCTAACATTCAAACTCACCTTGCTCGCATAGCGCGGCGCAACATGAAGCCCTTCAGCAGACCTACTGTTCCCCAAGAAGATCATCCAACCGAAGGTGGCAGTGTACAAGAGTAAACAAACCCTCAACGACAGAACTATCATATGGCAATGGAATTGCTGTGGGTTCCAAAACAAGTGTGGCTCACTCTCTCAATTTGTCGCTGCGTCCACCTCAACCCCGGATGTCATAGCACTTCAGGAGACCAGTTCCCACAATGGCTTTCCCGTCTACATGACGTACGGAGAAGACACTGGCAATACACTTCACACGATGGTTAGCAAACGAATCACTGCTATCCAACACTCTCTCCAACAATCGGAGAAGTTGGGAATCCTTCTAAAGCTCATTCCACGCGTCACAGAACCGATGCCCCGCCTCTTCCTTTTAAAGATGTATTGCAGACATAAACGTAAAGCTTATCAAAGTGAAATGTTGGGCGAGTTAGTAGATTATTGTAAAAAATGCTACTGCACGAAATAAAACACGGAAAAAGAAAGACGACGGGATGAGCGCTGATTTCGAACTAAATTTATTACAATCAACCTTGCACCTTTTATACACATTCTTCATGTTAACGTAGCATAACATAAATACTAGAGATTAGAATTTTTGTAGTTATGTTAACATGAAGATTGTGTGTAAAAATGCAAGGTTCATCGTATTAAATTTGGTTGGAAGTCCGCGGTCGTCCCGTCATGTTTCTGTGTATGTGTTTTATTTCGCGCTGTAGGATCTTGTCCAAATGTAAAGCCACAAGCATCCACGATGTGATAACTCAGGCCATCCGCAATCCGGGAAGTCATCCTCGTCTCAAAACGGGTGATTTCAACGCGGCCCACCAGCTATTGGGTTATACGGACTCTAGTACACGTGGTAACAGCGTCACTAAACACACTTCACCATATTTGGCCATCATTGGTCCCATCGTTCATGCGGACTGGGCGCACCTCGGAAGATATTTATGAAGTGACAACGCGATCTTGGCCACCACGATACAAGCTACAGAGAACCGGGTCAAATTTGGGACGGCGCGTGTCACTCACTGGACCAAACTCCGAGATCTATTCCCCCAAACAAACAGGAGAGAAATACAAACAAGATCGAAACCGACAAATCATCCACCACTCACTCTTCAAAAGTGGATATCCTGTCTCTGCCAGGACATCCCAAACCACCCAAAAACAATTGAGACATCGACCACCGCCCCATGCGTGGACGCGCGGCTCCTCCACATTTGGGAAGCTCGTCGCAGTCTAATTAAATGCTGGACCAAACAAAACCTCAATAGTAAGTAAAAAACGCAATGCTCAGCTTACAGAGGAACAGGTGCGCTATTCCGCCTTATTGTGAAAAGAAAATCGGCTCGCTTTTAGCGACGAAATGCGTAACTCCTTTAGCACTTCCAAAATGTGGAAGCTGATGCGCTATCTTATAGACCCCGGCAAGAGCAACACGGAATCCCAACGCACAATGGCCGGAATACTTCGTCAGCACTCGGGAAACACGCGAAACCTACTCGCCATTCTTACAGCCCGCTATCTGTCCGTTCACCCTACTGAGCCCCTTTCCCCATACTCTGGAAGGCCCAACCTGCTCCTCGATGACGACATGAATCAGCATTACGTTACAGCCGCTCTGAAGAAGCTTCGCCGCAATAGGGCGCCCAGAATGAACGAAACAACCTATAAGGACCTGGCTAACGTGGATGCCCCTACCCTGCTTGAGCTCACTGATTATCTCAATCGCATCTACCAGACGGGCTTACTCCCAGATGAATGGAAAATAGCAGAACTCCGGCTCATACCTAAGCTGGACAAACCACCGAGTACTGATGACCTTCGGCCTATTTCCCTCGCATCATGAGTAGAACAATTGTTGGAATACATCGTTTTAAACAGGCTACAAACGTATTTCGAAGATCAAGATAAGCTACGTTCGAACATATTTGGCTGTCGCCCTAGTCTGTCTACAAAAAACATCTTACTCCAGCTCAAGGCAGCGGTAATGCTAGCTGCCACTCGCGCCTCACCCCACAGCCATCCTTGCACTGACCTAAAAGCGGCGTTTCTCCATGTTAAACATGCCCTCCTCCTTTCGCAACTAAAAACTCTCGAATGCGCTCTTAGAACGTATCAGTAAATCCAAAATTTCCTTACAGGTAGTAGGGCAATACCAAAGTTGAAGACCTAGCAACACAACCAATCTTGATGGGCAGCCGCGGGCCTCCCCAAGGGGCAGTTCTCTCCCCTTTCTTGTTCAACATTGCGCTCATCGTTCTGCTTCCCTTATTGGAATCAATTCCGGGCATACAACACGGCTTGTATGCAGATGATATTACCATCTGGTCGAATACAGGATCCCTACGCCAGATAGAGGAACGCCAACAAACTGCAGTCAAGACGTTTGATCATTGCGTCAAGTTTTGCCGCCTACAATGTGCTCCCCAAAAATAGGAGCTCCTCCTTGCTTCTACAAGAAAGAAATTTCTCCAGAGGTCACCCATTGTCACCATCCACACGGAGGGCCACACCATCGTCTCCTTCCCGCATATCAAGATCCTTGGTAATGACTTCCAAGCCGATAGAACAAACGTCATCCTAATAAACAGGCTGAAACATACCTCAGACCAAGTCACACACATGACCAGGCGTGCAACCACCAAAACACGGGGAATGCGCGAGGCAGACCCATCCGCCTCGTCTAAGCATTCATAATTTCAAGAATTACATACGCCATACCCTATGCTCTTCTCTCCAAATCAGAAATGGAGCGGCTGGATGTCATCATTCAGAAGGCCTACAAACAGGCCCTCGGACTTCCCGTCAGCAAGGCCAACGACAAGGTATTGAGCTCAGCCTGCACAATACGGCCGACGATCTCATAGAAGCCCATGTTTTGAGCCAGAGATTGAGGCTGGCAGTCACAAGCACAGCGAGGACTCTTCTTCTTGTCTGGGGCTCGCATCCCCTCTGCAGCGTCAGACATCTCAAAAGAGACCTCTCGATTGATTGTAGGGTTTAACGCTCCGATGCAACGGAAGCGATGAGGCAGCGGCATCCTTTCGTTTCTACGCCCATTCGCGCTTCTTAATCTCTTCTGCAAACATCTTATAACGGCGCTATCGCCGTTATCAGCCAATGGCGCAAATTATGAAGGAGGCATGGGTGTTGATGAGGGGAATAACAGTTGTGATAGGGGGCCAGCGTTGTTGAGAAGGGGCTTCGGAGCGGCGCCGACTAAAGCGGCTTCACTCGAATAATAACTGCGGAGGTTATGAACATACTTATTCGCAGTAAAAAGTGTTAACAGTTCCCAAAAAAAGGGAGGCCTTGGCAGTGCAATTATCTCCGGAAAAAAATTACGCAGGAGAACAACCATACTGAGCAAAGATTCGTACACGCCTCATTATTATAAATTCTGAAGCTGC
>JABSTR010000898.1:0-30336 GCA_013339765.2 Haemaphysalis longicornis | reverse complement strand
ACTTTTCTGGCTGAAGCCAGATTGTTTCAGCTTGGAATATGACCTCAAACCTGCTTGGACCACTGATCGTTGACATATATGTTGTTACATAAGTAGAAGCCTAGACTGGATATACCATTGTTAGTAGCTCTTTTTTGAATGGCCCCTTTCTGCAGTAGGAACACATATGTCAACACCAAGAAGCATATTGACTGATGGGCGAATAATCCTCAGCGAATTATTTTAGCTAAAAGTCTGTGTGCCATTTAACACGTAAACGATGATGTAATCGGCACTTACATTAAACACTTCTCAGCCTATCAGACAATTCGTTGGTTGAGAAATTGGAAAATATCGGTGTTATTGAGCTTCTCCGAAAAGCTTACATTGTTGTTAACTATCAACATGGGCTCCTGTATTTGACTGCCAGCCAGGTCATCAGTATAGTAGCCACAACCATGTTGGGAGAAGGTTAGTAATCTTTACTTTTAATTCTTTAGGTTGTAATAAAGAGAGTTTAATTTTATAATTCATTAACACACGCTCGTGTGCGATTTTGTGGCACTGTATTTTTTTAGGGCCCCTAAATCATTTGAATCCGAGAAATGACGAAGCAAAGTCGAGCGTGGACTATACCAGCGGTCTATGATCATAACAGAAGATTTGATATGAGCCATATAGGCCCTAGCGCCAGATTCCTCTCAAACGTTCATAGCAAAAAATTGGGCCCATCTCCCCCGTGAGGGGGACTCGAGTAAATGCGTCGCATAGGGGGTGGGTGTATTGCGTTAACGTTTAGTGTTTGGGGAGTTGGTGGTAGTGAATGCGTTGTATCAGCAGCTTCTTGAAGTAGTTTGAATAAGTCAAGGATATAAGGCGCGTTCGTAGCCTTCAATTCTGTGTCGGCTATGTTGCGCAGTCGGTAGAGCACCATGTACATTGCGTTCCGCCCGCAGAGTCGAGGGATCGAAACCAGGCGCCGGATAGTATTTGTTTTATATAGTGTAGGGGGAGGGGGTGCGGACTATGACTACGGACGTCAATGCGGGTGACATCGTGAGTTACTGAAAAGCTCTGCATTTGAAACGGCCGGTTGAGATATTTTAAACCCTGTCTCAAATCTCCGTTGGTAACCAGCGCGTTGTGTGCTACATGCATGAATGTTGGCTTTCCTGAGCAACTTTAGAAGATGAAATGACGGATAGACGTGACACACGAGTTCGCAAAGGTCCTTTATAAAGCGACTCTACCTTTCTCGCGCAGCACTCGTTGCAACTTGAGTAACCCCGCGAGCAACTAGCTGTCCCAATCGTCCAATTTACTTATAGTTGTTGGCTTAGCCCACCAGGATTTCAGGGATTGTGGTGGCAGTTGCGTTCTGCTATTGCCAAATGATTCCTCTCGCCGAACGCTACAGACAACGCGGGGCTTTCAGAATCCAAATTCAATATTGCTGCCCGTATGTCTATAGGCTCTCTTGCTGGTCATTTAGTGTAAGTACATTTGAATTAACTTGAAATTCATAACGATCTGGCTTCCGTTGTTATACTTTGTCATTCTGTTTTTATGAAAAATTCACAATAATTTATTTAAATATCAAGTGCAGAAATTCCTCACTCTAGCTTAAAGGAAAAGAACAAGACATTGTTAACCTAATTACTACTTCTGAAGGCTTTCATATATATTGGTTATGAAATAATTTCTGTAATCGATTTCTCCGAACGGGTCATCAGAACTTGGAAGGAACATATGTGCAGAAATCTAGCAGCTTGTTACATGACTAGTCGAACAAGCAGCTTTGTGCAGACAGGGGGTAGGCAATTGGCCCACGATAACGCGGAATCGAGAAGCCTTCACAAATTCTAAACTCTCGCGAACAAAGAAATACTGGTAATTAGATGAACACAAAATAGGCACACTTCGGAACACTTATTCAACATTGGTGTCGTCTATTAATAAGGTTATTTGCAATACATCGTATACTACTGCAGGAAGTTATCCAATCGACTAGAATAAAAAATCTTTCTGAGTGATCGGAAGAGAAAATTTTAGACTAAAAATTATTCTCGTTATTTGCTGAGCAAAATTTATTACCAGTATGTAAACAATTGTGTCATGAAACTGCATTTTAAAATCTGAACAAAGAGAGCATGGAATATTAGATGGGAAATGCCCCGCAATTCAGCAGTTGTGCAATTCACCGCTAAATATTACCACAAAAAAGCCACAACAATGTTGCGAGTGTGCAGGCCAAGAGACCTAAAGTGGTCGACTGACTCAACGAAAGGGAAAGAGCGAGTTTCTGCAAAAAAAAAAAGACGGTCTCAGAATGTACGCTATGCTATTAGCAGAGTCCGTCAATGCTTTTGACGGACTTTGGTATTAGTATAGAAAACACCTATTCAAATTTTTAACATGTTGAGTTAATATTTTAATTTTACTAAAGCTGAAACGTAGTAAATTCAATTCCTTTTGTTGTGTTTAAGGTGCGTTGCTTATTTATTTAAAAAAATAAAAAAAACTAAATTTCTTAACAACAAAATGCTCACTTTGCGGATTTTTTGTTTTTGTTTTAAATTTTTAAAAATTTACAGTTACAAAGAGGTATTTGTATATTTTCGTAGTAAAAACTGACTATCAATGGTTCTCTCTTACGATCGTGTTATTGTTTGGATATGATTGCCATGTATTTGTGTCTGGAAAAGAATGAAACCACCACAATGAAGCACCCAATACACTTTATATTATAAAGCACGATCTGGGTATTTGCAGTAAACATCTTTTATGGCGTTAATCCCAATAACACACGGGTTTCGTGCAAATGGTTGTAGTAAATTATATAGAGCTGTTCAGATAACAAAATAACCCTCAGCCAACAAATAAACTACGAGTGTCACGAGCACCACAGCAACAACCTATGAGATTGAAACAGCAATACTGCTTGTTCTAAAACAATTATTTACTTGAAGTAATAAGGTCGGATGGCTCAATAAGAATGTCGCAATCTATATAGAGGGGGAATGTATTATTCTAAAGACCTTTAGCTTATTATAAATGGCCTTTTAAAACTTCATGTGCAGCTTTCCCACTGATGACAGTCCTTTCAACAGTGATTACTCCGGAGTTATTTAGCGAAATGTAAATATTTTTGCGCAGATAATATTGGGGGTGGAAACGTGCTTTTTCATCGGATCGAGTCACGCAATAATTTCCTGAACCTTAGAAACTATCCGTTAGAATTGCATGGGGAGTAAGGTTTGCCAGCAAATTACACGACAAATATTCGAAATCCTCGAGACATATGTTTGCGTTTTCATCTTCACGTTTACTTCTTGGTATAGGACAAATATCTCTTTCCTGAAGATGTTTTGCTAGGTTCCTTAGAGGTCGCAATTTTCCGCGAGAAAGGTGGGTATGTTGCCTGCAATTATACGAACGCTCTTACATACGGTCATTTACTTAACTGTGACATAGGAAACGGGAACTGGAACGGACGTTTTCTTTAACAAAGGCGACCCCGTTTTGTCTCATCTTTCTTGATTTCAGGATGACTGTGTTAGCCGTGCGTAGATGTTCTTTACTTACTACTTCCGCTTTGTTTATAGCCCAACCACGAGAAAAAAATTACAATTGACATATTTCCACGCGCGTATTTCCCATTATGGCGGGAACTAAATTTGTTCGGCTATCGGCTATTCAGGCTGCGTTGCTTTGCATTAGGTTCAGATTCTTCATATGAGGTAACGTTTCGGTACCTTTTTTTCTTTCCCGCTAAGAATAGAGCATGTCTGAAATAAACGTTCTTGGATATCAATAGTCAGAGTGATAACAGGGCACTGATTGAACGGCGTGTGCAGATGAACCGGACGTCAAGTACTGTTAGCGGCTACGTTTTAAAAACTTTCTCGGTGGCGACGTGTTGCGGTGCTTTACCCGCGTCAGCGGCTCATGTCGACCGAAAAATGCCAATATAAGTGCCAACAACAATGCACGTCGGCTCTTGTATGTTTTCGCGTATTTTCGAATTTTTCATTGTTTCTCGCAGCATTTTACTGCTATAAAATACTATGCATTAAATTTAATCGCAAGCAGCACCCTCCGCAAGTTAGTAATCCCTGTCTAATGTGCGTTTGCTTTTGTCGGCCTCAGCCAACCGCACAGGAGGCCATATGACATCATAGGTACTGTATCGAAAAATGGGCTAGTGAGTCCCATGGCCATTCTCTTTTTTCGTAATTATATAGCTTGTTTGAGGGGGTTATGCGTTAAAACTGGTTTCAGTATCCTGGTGTCAGTATCCCATCGTTATCCCAATCGATGGAGTGACTGTGATTATCAGCGTGCTCGGGCAGACCGTTCGACGCTTTTTTTTTTCCTGCCCACGTGGGCCCCAAAATAATTCGACAAAGCGAGAAGAAAATAGTCTCGTCCCGCATCCAAGAATGCCAACAGACAACCAAACATTTTGAAACGAAGTCGTTCTACGCAAGGCGTCAGCTGGCAAGGTCATCATTGTTGACAATTTCCCGTATGTGCAGGTTCACGACAATTTCATGGGAACGCTAAGCGAACGCAACTGCAGAAAGTAGCAGAGAAGCTAGCCTGAGCCATTGAGCCCGCTGGACACTGCCCAAATAAAAGCCGTCGTTCTTAACTTGTTCTCCTCCTGCTATACTACTACATCTCACGTTAGAGTTCTGCGCAAAGAATTAAACTTCAATTGGGGCAATTCCTTGAGGCCTACGAGAGTGGTTCGCGCCGTGGAGCGAGCCATCAATGAGCTTCTTACCAAAGTAACAGGCGAGGCTATAATAATAATAATAATAATAATAATAATGTTTATTTCTGCCTCAAAAACATACAAAGAGAGACAGAGGAGCTGCAGAAAAAGCCGTCATTACGGCTTGACTAGGCCGCAGCCCCCGTTCAGACAAGCAACAGCAGCAGCAATGAACAGCGAAGCGGTTAAATACACCTTAAAACAAAACTACGCACGCGTACAAGCTTTATGCGTTACATAACAAATGGGTGAAGAAATAACACATTCATCAAACAATAAATAAAAACAAACACACATATTTAGAGCATAATAATGTACCGAAAAATTCAGCTGAAATACATTATATATACCTGCAACGCAGTTCCCGGTGCGTACATCTGAACAAATCAAACCCTTCACAGTCATACATGTTCAAAAGAGAAGGCAAAGCATATTTCATTCATTCCCAACCGGTATTTAGGCGCACCATTGGAACAAACCGACTTCCTTGCATTCTGAACGGGTAACTTGTTTTCTTTTGTTGAAGATGGGCCAGATTTCGTATATGGCCTATATTCCTTTTGGTTTCTATTTTAAATCGAACACTCAGCCGGTATTTGTACAAGTCGTATATTGTAATTACACCTGCTTCAAGAAAGAGACATTTGTTTGGCGCACAGTACTTCACATTGAAAACATAACGAAGGAACTTTTTTTGCAATACATGAATTTTCTTTAGAAGTGAGTGTGTGGCAGTTCCCCATAAAAGCTGACAGTAGTTCATATGAGAGTAAAATAAAGAGTTATACAATAGTAGCTTTAAAGATTTTGGGATGATATATCTGATACACCCAACGCTGACAAGCGCGAGACAACATGATTTACATGATTTTCGCACGACATAGTGGACGAAAATACTACACCATGGCACTTAAACTGATCTACCACTTCTATTTGTCGACAGCTAAACATAATGGGATCGTGGGAGGCAACTGGTTTGTTTTTCGGATGAAATATTAATGCTTTTGTCTTTTTTTTTACGCGCATGTAATAAGACTTCGACCATTTCTCCAGCGCGGCCATCAATGTGTTACAGGCCTGTATCAGACCATGGACATCTCCACCAGAGAAGAAAACGCTCACATCATCGGCATAAATAATAAATTTTGCATCCTGGTTGATATTTATAATGTCATTAAGGTAAATATTAAATAGCAACGGACCAAGCACACTTCCTTGTGGGACGCCAGAAGAAACCGGTTTTACTTCTGAATATGTATCGTTTAAAATGACGGTTTGTTTTCTTTTAGACAAATAGGACTTTATGAGTAACGCAGCTTGGCCCCTAATTCCGTAGTAATCTAGCTTCTTTAAAAGTAACTCGTGGTTCACCAAATCAAATGCCTTTGAGAAATCTATGAAGATTCCCACTACAAAGGCTCCATTTTCAAATTGTTTAACAATGTATTCTATTTGTTCCAGGAAGGCGAGCTCTGTAGATTTGTTTTTCTGAAATCCAAATTGGCATGCTGTAATCACGTTGTGTTTATCCAGGAATTTAATTAGTCTGATATGCAAAACCTTTTCCAACGCTTTTGAGAATATAGGGAGTATAGATACGGGTCTATAATTGCTGAAGTTGTTGCGATCTCCACTTTTGAACAGGACTGTTATTTTGGCTATCTGCATTTTCTCTGTAAATACTGATGTCGTTAAGCAAGTATGAAATATATGTACAACTACGGGTGCTATTATATCTGCAACATGTTTCAGTGGCCTTACTTGAATATCGTCAATATCTAGACATTTGCTATTGTTTAAGTTGTCTATAACCGATATCACTTCATCTGTTGTCACAGGTTCTAAGAATACTGTGTGTACATTCGGAACACGCATATATTCGCATGCATCCTTCAATGAGCCGTCTGCTTCCATATTTGTGAAAAAATGGTTAAACGCATTGGCCAGCTCAGTTCCACTTATTTTTTTGTCATCAATTTTCAAATTTAACACTTGATTCTGTGGCTGGTTACGGTGAAGTAATAAGTTTAACCTACTCCAGGTAACATCATGACGACCTTTCTTCATATATAAGAATGCGGAATAGTATTCCGTTCGGGCTGCTCTCAGTTTCTTCGTCAGTCTATTTCTAAACTGTTTGAAAAACTTCCAATCATCGACTGTGCGCGTTGTTAAAAACGTTTTATAAAGCTTGTCCTTCACTTTAATTTCGTGTCACAGCTCAGGTGTGATCCACGGTTTCCGAGACTTTCTAGGTGGTTTTCGTGTTGTTAAAGGAAAATAAAAATGATAAAGTTGCTTGAACATCGCAGGAAATTATTGTAAGCCTCATTTGAATTATTAAGCGTGAGAATGGGGTCCAGTCAACCTGAGTAAGTGCAATACGAAAAGCATTAAGCGAAGCTTCATTTATGCTCTGAAATCTAATGCCTACTTGATGTTTGAGTGGTTGGGCTAGCGTATCCATGCACAAATATGTTGGAAGGTGATCGCTAATAGGGCATGATAGGACATGACACCTGCCTGAAGTTTTGGATGGGAAATGTTCGTAATAAAAAGATCTAAAGTGGATTTGCTTTCAGTTGTTATTCCAGTAGGAACTTCAATTACATTAATAAAACCGTTTGAAGCCAAGATAGTATTAAATTCTCTGGCATAATAGGTATTACCACTCATATCAATGTTGAAGTCTCCAGAGGCAATAAGCGTGTAGTTTCCATCAGCAACAAACGATAAGAACTCTTCGTAAAACTTCCGAAATATTGTGACATTCTTACTGGGTGGGCGGTAGCAAACAGAGTAAATTAGTTTGCCCACACATAGCGATAATATTTCGTAATCAGGTGTAATAACACTGTACGGGGCTAGTATTTCATCATTTACACTCACATCGAGCAACAGTGCTACTCCTCCACCACGGCCCACAGATCTATTGAGGTAATGTGTAGTATAGTTTGCCAATTTGAAGACGTTATGCGCGCTTGTGCTCCATGTTTCACTCAACATAATTGCGGAGAACTTGAACTGAAATTCACTAAAAAATTCATCTAGGGATTCTTTTTTTATTTTTTACTGATCGGGCGTTCACATGTATAGCTTTCACGGAAGTAGACGAGAACGAGGAAGTGATACAGGGAAGGTCAGTTGGCAGGAGATAAGGGCATTGCATTATTTAGATATGTTCTTTCTCTAGACCTTACAAAGCGCAGTACTTATTTGAAGCGGTCCAAATCATTGGCACTTTTGACACGAAGTATACGCGTACCTTCATCTTTGCGGATCAGAATTTTTCCATTCGTGTGCCAAGCAAACCGATAGCCGCTATCTTTCGTCCACTCTTTCACCGCACGAAGCAAGTCCCTATTCTGTCGGGTCATGTTCTCCTGAATGAAGATAGGCGGTTCTTTATTCTTTAATTTGTTTTTAGCTTTCAGCCACGAGTCTCTTGTTGTCTGTCTCGTGAAACGAGCGATTATTCCTGGCGTCTTATCGGGACCGGCCGGTAGTCTGTGTATCGTCTGAATGTCGGCTTCCATGAGGGGCGGTACTTCAAGCTTCCTGGCAATTCCATTTTGAATGGAAAGTAGATTTTCGTCAGGCGCAACCGATAGACTATGAAATTCTAGGTTGAGCTTTCTGCTCCGGTACTCAAGCTCATTAACATCGTGTTGAAGTTGCACTTGTACGACTTGGTTCATGTCGTCCTTGCGTTCCAGTTCAGCTACTCTCTTCTTTAGTGCTTTTATTTCACTGTCTTGACGCGAAGCCTGTTTTTCAAACTCGTCGAATTTCATAGACTTATGTTTGACAGACTGTTCCATTTCCTCAACTTTTTTGGCCAATTCAGGCAAGCTATCAAGCTTTTTGAGGATAGAGGCGAGAGCTACCTTTATGTCAAGCTCAGAGTCAGCACCATCCCTACTGCTCGTTGGTGACGCAATGTCTTGGCCCGTGAGGTAGCACCACTCCTTTTTTGCGGATTTGCTTTTTGACTTAAAGGATTTCTCGGTTACGCCAGTGCATTTCCCAAAGTGGTAAGTGTTTGAACACTCAGTGCACTTCACGTTTGCCACGTCATCACGAATGGCTGCCTTGCAAGACGCACACACGAGAGACATTTTTCATAGGAGCGCAGGCAGTTAGGCGAGTAACATTCGACAAACCATTGAGACACTCTTACAAGAAATCAATGGCAGCAGACAGCAGCCGCACTATCACCCGCACTATCGGTGTTCTATCAAACAAGCTGGATCACGCACCTCAAACCAGGTCCTCACCATTTACGAAAGAAGCCATCAAGGACATTCGCAACAACACCTCAATTGCCATACTTTCTAAGGACAAGGGAAACGCCGTTGTGATACTCGACAGAAGTTCGTGGGTGTGAGTACGGGCACACTTACGGGCAGAGTACGGGCAGACGTGCGTATAGATGCAGAAATATCACACGACAAACCTTCAACAGCAACTGCAGAAAGAGTTCTCGAAAATTTTGCAGTTCATACCATCGCTGCAGAAGCACCTTTACTACCACCAACTCTGTATTAATTAGTCTGCCCTTGCAACTTACGGTTCAGTGATAGTTCATTTGGGAGGCGTTCTTCTACCCCTTATCGTCGACTTCACGAGGTGGCCGCTGCACTGACTGTCCTGTTACCTACACCAAGTGTTGGGCCCACTCGCCCTAAAAACCGCAACACACATTGCCAAATCCTCAGCTTTCGTGGAGAAAGTGCGCGACATTTCCCTGGACGAAGACGACGTAATGATGTCCTTCGCCGTGAAGTGCCTTCACTTCAGTGCCTGTGGACTTGGCCGTAGAATCATGCAAGGAGATCCTGCTGGCGTGCGAAACGCTCGCGAAACGGGCTCCCCTGGAGGTTGAAGACCTTTGTGAGTTGCTTGAGTTTTGTTTACTCTACGCGTACTTCTCCTACCACGAGCAGTTCTACTAGCAGATCCACTGAACAGCTATGGGAGCTTCCATATCTGTTACTACCCCGAATTGGTTAACGGAGGTCATTAGGCTCTCGCTAACATTATCATTAGGCTCTCACTGATTTTTCGCCCAAGCTCAAGATGTTCGACCGCTACGGGGACGACTGCTTCTGCATTGTCAATAGTAATGATGCCCACGGCCACTGCGTCTTCAAAACTCGATTAAAGCCGCCATATAGTTCACAGTAGAATGCGTGGGACAGCCTCCTTCCTTTCCTCAATGCCCAAGTGATCCGCACCGGCACTAGCCTTTCGATTGATGTGCATAGGAAAGCGACGCACACCGCACATTACCTGAATTTTAATTCGTCCACCCGCCTTGTCACATACACCCTGTCCTTTCTTAACTTGTGACGCCGGCAATACGCGTTTGCTTAAGTGAGGTGGAAAAGCGAAAGAACTTCAGTCAATGCATCAAGAATTATTTACGAACGGGTACCCCGAGCAGTTCATTAAGAATGTTGGCAATCGTGCCCTCAATCCCATGCCATCTAAGTGCAAGTCATTTCGAATGCGTGCATGTATCCCACACATTCCCGGGGTCTGCGAAGCTCTAATCTGTATCTTTGCAATTTATGACTTTTGCGTTGCGCACATGCCATCCAACAAGCTGAGGAATCAGCTTGTGAGCGCAAAAGGTCGCTTTAAGATCCAGAGATAACCCGATGTTATCTACAAGATACCATGCGCGGACTGTAGCAGCCCTTACACAGGAGAAACTGGCAACTTCCTCAAGACATTATAGGAACACCAACGGGACGCGGGCAGCTAGAAGAAAGCGTCGAACCACCTGGACGAGCACGCCGATAATCCCGGTCACTCTATCGATCGGGATAACGCCGCTATAATTTCCAAAAAAAGCAATTCAACGGCGCGATTGCTTTGGGAATCCCTGTTTATTCAGACGACCCAGGACACTTTCAACAGGACCGAAAAGAAGCGACTTCCGGCTCTTGATGGCTTAGAGTGATCATGGTTCTAGCGGGTTCCCAACGTCTCTTTTTTACCTTGACATCGCCAGTGACCGCCTCTTCTTCCTCAAAAGTATCCCCTGTGGAATTCGTTCGTTAGGCACAGCCGGTTTACGTTGTCGTTGACAACTTTTATATTACTTGTCAGACTATACAATTATAAGAGAATGGAGAACACAAAAAACAGCAAGAAGGGGGGAAGTCATGATTCATCTATCGAAGTAATTTCGGATTTCATGTCATGCACGTATATCTCCATTCTTAATCAATATTTACAGTTCAGTAAAAGGGACTCCATATGTACTCAGTCTCCTCCCGACTTGCACGTGTGCCTCAGCTCAGTCTTTTCTGTTGGTGTATTTTTCTAGCATCAATATACTGCCGAAGGAAATGCTTTACAGCTCTGCGGTTGAAACTGACTGATCGCCGCTCACTCGTTGTCATCCCTCGTTGTTCACAGAAGTAACACACTAGCAACCCAAACGCGAGTCAGTAGCGAATTTTCAATGGGAGACAAAAGAGTCAATAGCACAAATATACAGAGGCATAAGAATTTAGTAATGGTTGCGATTAAGCTACGTCTTGCGGAGGCCCTAAAGGTGTTGCAGTGATATCGTAACGTTGTATAGTAGGGTACCAGAATAATATTTTGTGAAAGCAGAAGTATAAACAATAAAATCGCAGTAGTTGTTCCTTAGGTAAAGAAAACTGGTACGCCGCATTTTGTTTGTTTTTGTGCTCAAGTTGTCATTGAACCGCAAATCTTTTTTATAGCGCAAGCTACACTACGCTATCTCAGGTAGTCATCGCGGAGCGACATATTTTGACTTTGAGCGGTAGAGGTCAAACCACACCCACTTCTGCAAGCGCCTTGCACTGAACAACCGCCCGATAACGAGAAGAAAAGGGCGGTAGGGAATGGATAGACGACGACGGGCACGAGACGTGCGCGTGACCCATGCGTGGGACGTGGAGGAGAAACGCGATGCGCCTGCCGCCGCAAAGATAAGCGCGCACCACAAAAGAAGGCACGAGGCCACGTGCGGCACAAAACCGTTGGGATAGAAGGAGAAGAAAATATAGCAGTGGTACGAAGTACAGCGCCGAGGCGTAAAGAAAGCCGTCAGGCGCAAAGGATTTAAAACACTGCTGTTGCCTAAAGCTTCGCTACATTGAAGTTATACGCATTGGGGGGAGCTTCCTTCGTGTTTTTCATAAACCTGCGGCCTATTACTAAAACAAAATTCGCTCGATAGGTATGGCTGTCACGTAATACTCATTGTCCATCTTCAATCCCAGTGCGTTTTATTTCAGTTTTAACCGAGAAGTTGTGGCAGCTGGCCTTAATTTGGGGCGCGTAAGCGAAACGCGTTGAAATGAGAATGAAATGTCGAGCGCTCGAGACCGCATGCCTCTTGGCGGCCGCTTAGCAGCCACGGTTCCACATTGGCTAAAAAAAAACTCCCCAAAGCCCCTAGCAGCGCCTCGTGTTTCTTAGCAACCAACTACGCCGCAGCTGGCGCATCCCCTGCTCCACGGAACCTCGAAACGAATCCAGGGACGGTGCGCATGCGTCATGCAGGTATGGCCGGCGCTGCAGCGCATCTATAGGGAAACGATAACGCGCTTGCTATGCGTACCATAAGAAACACTAGGATATCAAGGGATATTATGATGACTACAACTGGCACGTGCAAAGGGATGACGACACATGTAAAAACAATTTCAAGCTTGATTATGGTAATTGTTCTTATGTAAGAGTAATTGTATGTAATTGTAATTACGTAATTGTAATTATGTTAATTTCTCTGAAACCCTTCCCTATGCAAAGTACCCGAGCGGGTGCATGCTGTATGCACTGCTTGCGTCACAAACTGTCAGGTGGACCCATTACTCAACACATAGCTGCTTTGTGTTCCCTGTGATCAGCTTGCACGATTGCCTTCCTCTTCCAAGGTGGTTGATTCCAAAAGGCAGATAATATTACTTTGTAATAGCTTCTCTGAGACCTTTAGCGTCCGCCGAAGCATTCATTGGCCTGTTTTTTTTTTTTTTTTGTTATTACAGGCGTGACCGCTTTGTGGGCAATTCCTGGGCCATTTGTTCAGGCATCTTACATTGTCCAATTCAACGCGAATGTAGGGGGCAGTGAAACCCAGCTTCGAGCGCCGTTTTTATTTCCGCTAAACGATAACCAACCGCATCAAATCACCGGATCATACGACAGAGGCAAAGCCGGAGGTTCGGGCGAACAGTTATCCAATGTAATCACCCTAAATTTAAAGAAAAAGATCACTGTATCGCCGAAGTCCATAAACTGCCGTACTTTGTTCCACCTTCTGAAAGATGGGATGTGACTTACTGACACACTGCTGTTGCCAATCCTAAAAGGGAACACTTACGAATTTTTTTCTTTTCTTGTACAACTTTTAATAGCGTCTACGCATTTTGTATGCAGCTTTACAGGAGCCATGAAGAGAAACTGCAACTTCGTTTCATTTGAAAAAAACTAGGATTCAGTATCTCACTCAGCTCAAGTAAAGCCACAAAAGATGTTTCCTAACGAAAAAAAAGCAAGAAGTATTTAAAGACTTTCAAATTTTGCGCCACAGTGACGTATTATGAGCAAGAATGACGTCATACAGGCCAACTATAAAACATCATTTTCAGTGCGTTAACTCCACGTTAAAATTCAAGTGATGCGGTCAAATAGAACTACAGGCCCTATTACAGACGTCCAGTCATGTCTCGTCGCGACAGTTCAGTTAGGCGGCCGCCAATCGCACAAACAAGGTTCAGTGACGTCATATAAAAGTTGATGGAAATTGGCTGGGGGGGGGGGTCGCGACTGCCTCACACGTTTTCTTTATTTTCTCCGCTATTTGTTAAAAGATAGCGATGATATAGGTACAAATTGTTATCGGGACTAAGCAGTCTTTCTAATAAACAAAACTTGTATTTTGTTTTAAAGTGCTCCTTTAAAGTGCGCTCCTTTAAAGTGCTCCTTTAAAGTGCTCCTTTAAAGGCTCCTTTAAAGTGCGCGGTCTAATTTTGTTGGCACGGATCCGCACGCAATGCGAAATCCTCATGGCATATCTTGCCTATTGCTAGGACCATACCTTCTCATCACAGCTGTCATCTTTGCTAAGAAATTCCCCTGACATGGTACGAGATATTTGTGCGTAGATTTACTGAAATTGAATCCAAAGGAGAAGTGGTGAGTCGGCCGTGACCTTCGTGAGCTTCCAGTTATCGCAAATGCGTAATATTTCTGAAGCGGTAAGGTAATGCTTCACTTGTAATTAGCCGTAGCATGAGGTGACTTTAAATTTCGCTAGGCTACGGTTCCTGTTTTGCGACCTTATTACTCAAAGCCTACGGTTTAGCCTGCCGTCGCGTTGACACGTATCAACGGAAACGTGGGGACGCGGCATATATTCGGCCCCTGCTGGTACCACCCCTCTATGTGTGCGTCCCTTTCTTGCCCTGTTGGTCTTCATAAAGGCAGCATGGGGACAATTTATACGCCCGTACTGAGAAGCTACAAATCTTTTTATGACGGCTTCATAGGTCGTAACGCGGGGCACAGGCGCCAGAGCAGCGAACTAGCTCAATTAAAAGCCACATGTGTTCCCCAATCAAAACGCGAGAGATTACTCAAGTATAGTGTCCTTTCAGACCAACGTGCCATACACTGCAGTGGATCACTTCCCATGACACCATAAAGTTCTATGGTTGATCATCATTTCCCTAAAATATCCTTCTCGTTCCGATTTCTGGATGAAACAATTTTTTCTCTATCTAAGAGTTGTCTTAAAACGGCTGCAGTGACGACAACCTACGCGCGCGTTAAAAAAGTATCAGAACACAAGTATTGGGGGAGCGCATTGAAATATTTCTACGTGCTGGATGAGGAAATGTCTTTTCTTGCTTCAATGCAGAAACACTTGGTAGTGTGTTTAAAATTAGGCTTTCCGGTGAAGCAAAGCGGCATTTCTGAGCCAGTTTGACACATTTTCTGACCGTGGTTAAACATCTCTGGAGACAACGCAGCTGCACACTTTGGCTATACTCTTGCCTGTACGTGCGCAAAGATATATTCCAGCCATGAAGCGGGCGGTCTCAGCGAAGAAATAAACTTCGAAAACATGTGCAAAATAAATTGGGACGCATCACACTGCGTGGTGGGTAATTGAAGCAGGAAAGAATGGGCTAATTTTTAAAGGCAATGAAAAGAGAAGTTACTTTAGAAAGTTCGGTCGAAGTACTTTTGAGAGAAACACTTTTTACTTTGAGCGTCCCCAAATCTCCACCCCCATCTCACGAGGTATGCCGCAAGTCATCTTCACCGCATGTTATTGCGCAGCAGAAGAGGTGCGCCGGCCCGAGACATCGCTCTATATAACTGTTCATTGGGCTAGACAATTTGGTGCACGCGGCTGGCTGCTACTGGTCGGCTGGGCGGGAGGCGTCACCACTCGGCGCTTTCTTCATTAGTGTAATGAGCCGTCGCATTGGACTACGCAGCAGTTTTCGCCGTGTTTGCTTCCGTGTTTTGGAGGTTTTTGTGATGTTGGGAGCGGATATTTGCGGTGAAAGGAAGTCGAGGCAGATGCGAGGGGTTCTTCGATGCAATAACACATACGTAAGCTTATCTGACGGCGACGAAGTTGGGTCGGACGCTTGTGAATTGCCGGACGCTTCTAAACGCCCTTCTTGCAGTGATTCAAGCTTGGCTCCTCGCGATCAGAGTACGAATAAAACTGCTATTCTTAGCGTTTTATTTCTTCATAAATGTACTAACCGCTACGTAAACATGTTGGAATCTTCAAAGTTTGAGAATGGTCTACATTAACATGAGCGCATTCTGCTGCACTCAACCCCTGCTTCCGAGCGATCGGAGTACGAATAAAACTAATATTATTAGTATTGATTTCTACCAAATAAAACTATATTCACAGTTTCAAATGACTGCGGTTTCCACATCAGCCATACCGATGGGATACCTCCATACGTCTGATTGTGAGAGAAACGCACTTACGTACGAGGTTGATTACCTTGTGGCCGTGAAACGTGGCGGCACTTAATTTCTGTAACCGTGAGCTTTGCGCCTTCTATTTTGCTTAGCAACTGTGGCGGCATGGGAGCTTGAGAGCCGAATCGGAACTTCCACGTTTGTAGTGGTCATTTTATGAAGAGCCATAGTTGTTCAACCGACCAATAGCCCATGTACAAACCATATCATTCCCTTTCCCATTTTACCCCTGCGTGGAATAAACGCTCGTACTAATAGTTCGAAAATGTAGCTGTTTTGACGTCAGCCTGAGCTTTGCAATGCTTAAGTATTCTTTCGCGAGTGCCTACAAAAATTATGTAATATCTTGTGAAGAAACCGAAAACGCACGACGTTTTGCGTCAAATAGGGGTCGCATCAGTCCAAGTCCTTCGCACACGCGAATTTCTTTCAGGCCTGAAACAGCTAGTACTTGCAAAGCGGTGCATGGAAGTGAAAAATCAAGCAGTTAAACATGCATTGTTTAATGTGTTGACGACGATGATTTAACGCGAAGCATTATTCCTGCGAAATAAATTGGGAAAGGGAAAAACTCAAAGACCGCGCAATAAAAGTCCTAATTGCGTGTTGGTCAAACTTAACAACTCATCAAGTCAAAGTTTATGTCCAGAAGGTAACCGAGGAAACCCATACGAGAAATCTTAGCAGGAACAGTGCATGATTTTTCAAGGGTTGATGGCAGCTTATAAAACTCGACCGCAGCATGCAGTTGGAAAACTGTGGTCAGATTTTTATCCCCCCTGTCTCTCTTCCTTTACCCAGGCAGGAATTTGTTTCGAAAAACCACCTGCCAGCAGGCCAGCAACCATTGCAGTATTGTAAAGCAACGCCTTTGCACGACACGAAGTAACGTTCAACCATCATGGTGTATTTAGCCTGCAAACTATTCTCGATGACTGTAGTAAGCGTATTTCTGTGAAACCAAACACGTGTCTACCAAGGTTAACGACGTTACGAAGCGTCGTGAGTCAAAGTTTTTGTTTTAGGAAAGATCTTAGTAAACACCCCCGAACTTTGTTTTTCGCTTGTGCATATCGCCGCTTCGTGATCAACTACCAAAGCTAAAGGCCGCAGAATTCCTGCATCGGCTGCTAACACCGGCTTTGTACGAGTATTTAGGAGCAATATATTCCTCGGTACGCCAAACTGCACGCACGCATAAAACATTTTCACGTCTGAACGAATTTGCACTTCATGATTGACTTCCAGGTTGCCGGATTGAGGGTGGTCTTCTATGTATAATTACTGACTATGGAGGAAATCACACACATGGCATGTCTTGTAAAGGTCGGCTGTACTTTTAAGATTTACCGATCTGAAGAAACACCTTGTGGTTATCTATACTTCACAAGCGTACCGCAGAGGAACGAGAGAAAGGCATGCACAACCTCGCTGTTCTGACGGCCACCGGCATTGCAAAGGCGAGCGGTTCGCCACGGCCGGGGCAGCTGATTAAAGTGATGGGGGTGCCATGCAACGGCCGCCCGGTAACTATTTCGAAAGTGCGTCGACCGGTGGTAATCACTTGTGGGCGGTCTTCACACAATTCAGCAACGCCGCGTTCCTGCCCGTGATAGAAATGTGGTATGGCATCGGCTGCAAGTGCGTCCTTGATGCATTAGGCTGCAGTTTTCATCGTGTTCGCCGACGTACCCTCCGTACCACTTGAGAAGCCTAGGTGGCAAATTTAGACGGTTGCCCAGCATTACTAGTTCCTAGCAATGATGGCACCAATTTGTAAAGGGTTCGTAGACTTTTCGAAGAAATTTTCGACCCCGAATTCTCCAGAGTTGCTCTTTTCTTTCTGAAGCAATTGTTCTTCTTTGAAGCAAATATTCTTCTCGGGGAATGTAAAACACTGATCGACATATGTATCTAAAATGTGTGAGGTCTCTGCAAACTGTGAGGACGGCTGGTGGTTGCGCGCGAGCTCACTTTGATGTGGCTGCATTGGACCCAAAATGCTGGGTTTGTGCTGCTTCTGCACTGCGTGAATGAGTCATCTGCTTGCACGACATGCAGTGACCGGCCTCAGTACAGTTAACGTACTGTGTGAACTCCAATGCCCGTAACACGGCCGTATTTCCGGTAGCTGTAGTCCGACGGGACTCCGACGACCGCATCTCGGCTGTCCTCCGGCGGCCGTATGTCCTCGACTTGTTCATCGATAACGCAGCGTTCAGTGGGGGAGACACGGTAGGGGCGTTGCCGTAAGGGTGCCTAACCACCGGTATTGATGGTGTGTTCGGCTGTGGTGGCACGTCCCAGACCAGTCTGGACAGAATCAAAAGACGTCCGAAATCGGTTCAGCAGTGCGAGAAGCTGGTCTCGTTAGGACGGTGAAAGGTCGGCATCAATGGCGCGAAGGAAGACGTTTGCAGACGGGGAGGATTTTGCTCCTGAAGGAGCACACAGTCCACTGATTTCAAGCGGCGTTGAATCGTCGGGCAGAGCCACAGCGACCACAGAATGAACGTTCTCGACATGGCCGACGCACTCTCCGCGTTGCAAGGTGCACGGACACGACCCGTAGTTGGAAAGGAGAAGTGTAGTTTGGCTGTTACGAATGGGAAGCAAAGGAGAAAGGAAGCCGAAGACAACGTCGCTGGTGAAACAGGTCAGAAGGCGTAAAGAGTACTGTTGCATTGGACAGAAGTGGGCAGGATAAAGAAGCTAGCACGGCAGAATGAGGAGGAATGCTAACTTCTTCCGTGAGGACCAGTTTGATGGCAGAAGGAGCGGGCGGTTCACCGGTGGTATGATCCATGAACGGGAAGAGCTCTACTTCGGCACGGCCACAGTCGATGACAGCTCTATGATCAGAAAGGAAGTCCCACCGCAGTATGACATCGTGGGAACAGGAAGGCAGCACAACGAACTGAACAGCATACATGACGTTCCGAATACCGGCACGGGCAGTCCACACGCATAGTCAATCAATAGGATGAGCCGTAGCAGTCCGTAATGAGAATCCAAGATGCGGCGTCCTAACCTTCTTCAAGAGGCGGCAAAGTTTGGCGTCCATGACAGAAACGGCTGCTCCAGTATCGACAAGGGCTAAGATTTCAGCGCCATCTATGGTAATACGAATGACGTTTGCGGGAGAGGGAGGAGGCCTTGGGCAGATCTACGACAGCGCAGTTCTTGCCTCCGTAACTGCGGCGCCTAGTTTTCCGCTTCCGTTGGAACAGGACGACGACGCATGGGAGATAGTGAGCGGCGTCGCGGAGATGAAGACCGACGGCTTCCGAAGTCACGACTATCGGGCGGCATAGATGTCATCGGCGAATACGCGGTGGCCGCCTGCATGAGTGGGGAATGGGCGTAGGAAGAAGCTGCGGCAAGGTTGCGTCCGGTCACCGTGGTGCGGCGGCAATAGCATGCCACGTGTCCAGGAGCCCTACAGGCAAAGCAAATTGGGCGATTGTCCAGCGTCCTCCAACGGTTGGGGAGCGTGGGACCAGACAACATCGGCGGACGTAAAGGCCGGGTGGTGGGGAAAACGACGGGGTTCCGAGGAATGTACCTGGCAGCCACTTCAGCGTAAGGTCGTTGAGGGATAGAGTCAGCAAAGTGTATTGGAGCGGCCATCGTCACGGGGTGCATAGAGTCTGCATAAGGCAGGGTTGAAGTCGCTGGAGCATGGGGTATGGTGGCGGCATAGGGCACAGGGGCAACAACAAGGCTTGACGGCAGTGCAGCTGGGAGGGAGTCAGCGACTTGCTGCTGGATAACGGTCCTGAGGTCAGGGCTGAGAGAAGATTTTTGCGCGGGCACATAGTTGATGATGGACAACTGCCGAGCCACTTCCTCTCGCACAAACTGCTGGATCCGTTGCAACAAGGTACCGTCGCTGTCATCAGCGGCCAAGCTGGAGACAAACTGATTTTCTGCGAGGGGTCGGCGAGTGAGAGCCCTTTGCTTCCGCAACTCGTCGTAACTCTGACAAATAGTAACGACCTCGGCCACAGTTTGGGGGTTTTTCGCCAACAGCATATCGAAGGCATCGTCGTCTATGCCTTTCAGAATGTGTTTTATCCTTTCTTGTTCGGGCATGCACTGTCCATCTTACGGCACAGGGCGACAACATCCTCAATGTAAGAAGTGAAGTTTTCACCCCTTTTCTGTGCCCGCTCACGCAAACGCTGCTCTGAGAGGAGTTTTTGAGCAGCGGGGCGGCAGAATGATTTTATGAAGTCGTCTTTGAACTCAGGCCACGTTTTAAGACGTGCCGCGTTGTTCCAGAACCATTGCTCTGCGAGCCCAGTCAAGGAAAATTCGACATTATTAAGTGCAATGCACTTCTTCAGCGACCCTGAACCTGCGTCCACCGGCGATGTCCGCATCACATACCCACGTGGGGGATTGGCCAGGAATCTCCTCGTCTTCCTTGGCAACGGGGGGAGATGGGCGCCCGCTGCCTGGCCGCTGACATGGCACATACCCACGTGGGGGATTGGCCAGGGATCGGGCGTGAGAAGGGCTAATGCACCCGCTTAAAGGAGTACTGACACGAAATTTCAAAGCTGAGATCCGCTCTAGCAATCAAGTACAACGACAACACAAATAGGTGTCTGTGAATTAATGCATCTTTCTTTGAAGTTGTGTGTGTGTGTGTGCTCTCTCTTTCGCGAACATTACCGAACCGCGCAAATTCAACTCGTGCATTCGCACTTTCACATTCTTCCAGTCGGGGAAATGCGGGGAATTTTTCAGCTTGAGGCGGTCGTCCCAGTGGTCATGGGTACTCACTCTTTCAAAAGTAGCAAGCCAGTCCTCTACGTCTTTCTCGTCGGTGCCTTTGAATGAGGGAGGGTCCCGTTCACGAATTGCACCCGCGCAGACGATGGGTGTTGGGGCAGGCCGGGGGTCATCGTTGCGAGACATGCTGGGAGGGTCGAGTGTCCGGTTGCGGAGCTCCAGCGTAAGAGAACGAAGATCGTTGCACCTCCACCAAAACTATAAGAGGGTTTTCAGGCTTTATTCTTCAGCCGCACCAGCAGCAGCAGTAGCACCGATGCACCAAGTCGCGCTGCCCAGCAAGTCGAGACGGAGAGCCAACGAAACGAGACTTCTTCTTCGTCCCAGCGATGTCAATGGGACGTCCATTCACGAGTTGGTGCCTCTTCCCTATGTGGCTTCTGTGTCACATACCCACGTATTGCGAATGACCAGTGCGGTCCACGCTCCCTTAGCAATGATCAAAATAGCGAAAAAACTAGAAAAACATGACGAAATTGAACAAGTCATTTCGATCCCACTTTTGATCTCTTCCCCTTTCCCTCACCTTTTTTTACAAAATAGAGCTTACTACTACTACAACTCATACAAATGGCAAAACGTGCTTGGAAAAAGAAAGACACGTCTTAGCCTACGCCCCTCATTCGTTCGTTCTCTTATCGTCGTACGTATGCGCTGTGTAAGTGCAACAGTCGTGACTTCAATGGCGAAGCTACTGTAGCTGATCATTGACTCCACATTGCCCGGCTGCGAATAATTCGCATGACTAAGGAAGAGGCCGCGCATCAAGTGGCTCGGTATGCAAAGCATCCACTAGAGGCTCTGAGATAATCTTCAAGAGTGGAGTACAAAACCGACGGCCAAAATAACGACCTCACTTTGTTTTTTCTGTAAATAAGGTAATTGAAATGCCATGCCGCAGACGTCCACCCCGACGATACAACGACACTAAAACTCAATTTTTTATCCGTCAATGATCACGTACAACAGCTTCGCCATTGAAGTCTTCAAGCCTGGTGTTTCGTAATCTGAAGCTCCAACCGATATTACAAAATGGATAACGGCGCAATCGTAATAAAGAATTTGGCAGAGAACTTGGGCTCAGCGATGATTTAGCTAAACACCAATTGCCGTGAAACCCTCAGACCTTTCAACAGAATAATGCGCACAGTCGCATATTTGGGAATTCAACACTTAAGAGCATACTCTGCATGATTTTGCGTCGCACAACAGGTGAGTTACCACACACTACCTCGAAAACCTTCTAGACACAACCAACTAGATACAGTGTAGGTTCGAGTGCATTACACATGCCCCTACGAAATAATATTGCTCGGCCTTGGGAGACGCCGGATCGAACGAACGGGTGCTCGGTTTTATATTCGTGGGCGGAATTCCCGGTTTTAGATGCTAAGCACCTCCTAGTCGACCCTCCGTCATCCGTCGGCGTCTGTCGTCCGCACCTCTCCTCCTTTTCACACCAACTGGGATAACATCAATCTCTCTCCTCCTTCTCTCCACACCACCTGTGCGCTAGAGCGCGCTGCTCCTCCTCTCCACTTCATCTGCTCTGCAAATAAACCCGGTCACCGCTCCGCTCAGTTGCTTCTTCGGTACTCGGCCGTCCGATGACTGGAAATGGACGCCAACGATTCCGCCACCGAACTGGCTGGCACACCTTCAACTACCACCAGCCAGCACACTGTCAGAACGACAAGCACCTCCGAAGACAAGGCGGCACAGAGGAGAGCTCGCGACTCTGAACGTAAACGGCAGCGTTGAGCAGCGGACTCCTCGCTTCGAGAACGAGATGCCACTTTCAAACGCCAGCGTCCAGTAGCTGATCCAGATGGCATTCGGCAACGTGACAACGCTTCGAAACGCCAGCGTCGAACAGTGGATTCCTCGCTTCGAGAACGAGAAGCCGCAAAACGTTCCCCACTACTCAATAAATAAAGAATACATTTATAACCCTCAGTTTTCCCATGTGGGAAGATAGTGTGATTTTTTCTCTCATTTCATGGGAGTTTAACAGCATGCCTGCTTCGAACGCGCCATGATGGTCTGAAATAAGAAATGTACAGGTTACGAGCAGAGTCTCCAAAACCAACCCTGAGCGGACGAACTTTTTTCGTGATCTCCAGAAGTTAGGAGTGCCCCATGCTACATCAGAGGACATTATTTTTCCTAGGGACCACTGGATTGTGCGAAGAGAGGTGTCTCATCTCCTACTCGGATTCTTGCAGTCCACAGGACTAAGTGAGGTGTGGTGACATTGTGGTGTCTGTTATTTTAGGACTAAGTGATGTGTTATGACTTTGAGAGATTTGATATGGTATTGGGGACGATTAGGCGGAGCAATTGCCGGCAGCTATGCAAGGCTAAGTCCGCCTTATTCAACAATACTTACTACTACTACTAGTGTAAGTCATAGTCTCGCAAGTGGAACAACCAAGGTAAATATAACTGGTAGCGAAGCTTCCATAGAAGCCCATACGTTCAGAAAATGGCGGCTCTTAAGCTGCTCATGGGGCTTAGCGCCATCTGTGTGAGGAGGGAACACTTCCGGCGGAACAAAAAATAAACAGGATATGACGCAAGATCCGGTCAGAAAGTGACGTCATTTCGGTGGCATTAGCGGGAAATTTGACTTCAAAATAGCCTTAGCAGGACTCTGATCGCTGAGGGCTCATGTCATTGCCATCTGACGCAAGTTGGCGAGCCCTTGGCGTGTGTGCTTCAAGTCAACGCCAGCTTATACTCGTGACTAGAGAAACGCACTTTAGCATACTGTCGTATGATTCGCCTCGGTGTTTATAAAAGCATCTTGCATCTTCTCTGAACCTTTATTCTGTATTCATGCCTTCCACTGCTGTATAAAAGCAATCAGTTGTTTATTTTGATTGCAGCGGGTGGCAAACCCCCCCATGACCGGAAATTTTTTTCTGCCTTGGGATACAGAGCCCAAAATGACACTTGACCACTCTCCCCGGCCCCCTTTTATATAAAAAACGTGCCCACTCCTTACCCCGATACCAATTTCTACCAACGCCACTGCTAAGTTTAATTGCGTCGCACATACGCAGGTAGGCGTGCGTGCCTTAAGTATAGATCAAGGTTATATAATGCTTGCTCAGTTTGTGTACTTCTGTTCTAAGAGAAGAAAAAACGCGAAAACATGCTATAATCAAGACATTTGAAATTTATTCCAGGATGAACATAAAACAATTTTACCACACTGCACAAAATGAGCACGTATACAATAAGTACAAAATGTTCGTGGGCACTACATGCATTATGATTTTCCTTACGCGCCGAAAAATTGACTTTACCCGTAACACATAGCATTATGAGCAATGAAAGCGTCAACAGCAGAACTACTTCGAAACAAGAGAAAAGAACTAGGCACTGCATCTTGACGTAGAAAACCGGGCCGCAGGAATGCCGATTCACGAAAGTGCAGCGAGCACACTGCAGCTGTCCCGGCGTCTTATCAAGTAGACAAGGGTTTCTACAGAAGTTCACTCAGCATTCACGCCTGCAATTTCCTGGTTGCATTATTAGGCAAGTGTCGCAACAGATAAGTAAAAAGAGGAAAAATGGATCAATGAAAACGAAAGCGACGGCTGTATGTAAAAGCACATAGCAGGAAAGATCTGGCAGCAGCGCAGCACGGAGCAGCACAACACAGTACTGCGATGGAAATAATGCTTGCGCATACAAGTGCGGGAAGCAACGAGCACTACAAGCGTTGTAATGCAATAGAGTAGACACTGAGATAGACAATTAAAGCGACTCGTTTAAATTCGAGTAGTACTATGCCGAGAAGTCCTAGAAATAATTGACACAACTTGCTCTGAGCCAGCCTGAGGTGAAATCAAGAGATAACTGTGACATAACAAAGCTTTAGACCCATTTTTTCGAAGCACCACCACGTCCCCTTACACAACCCCCGTGCACATATTAACAGTACAATAGTTTCGCGTTACCTGTCGGAATGAGAGGAAAGTGGTGCAGTAAAACGCCAGGTGGACGGGAGTTGCTGTTGCAATTTGTACAGCACATCGTTTCTGTAGGTACCGACGAAAGCGCTCCGCTCCAACCGTTGGCAGCATCGTCCCGTAGTTCACCGTGCCTGCCGGGCACAGTACTACACGTGTTCACGGACGATACAACGCACCTCGCAACTCCACGCACAGCAAAAATTAAGTGCACACCAAATTAACAAGGAAAAACGAATGCAAATGCGCCCCACCAAAACACGCGAGGGGCGTTTCCTAGCAGACGAACTTTAGGAGCGCCTTTCCGATCACTACAAGGACTGCATCACAAAGCAATGATATGTGCCATTCTTCAGAGGGCGCTACAAAAAAGGTTTTTGAGAATGAACGGCAGTTTCATAAATTATTTATACACTGTGCCTAAATATATGTGATTCAGAAATAAATATAGTTCGTAAAATATAATTGTTGTTTTATTGTTGAACAAAACTTGGTTTTTTGTTACTAGTGTTTATTCCCTCCTCACCTAGTCGCGCTTCAATCACCACTCCCATAAGCCCCCATGCTGATGTCGCTGGCAATAGGTTCTGAACCGCTTTTTGCCCGAACCTTCGCTACCATTTATATTTACCTTGGAACAACGTCAAAAGTAAACCGACAAAACGTGAACATTTTCAAAACAAAAAAATAATTACAGCAGAAGAATATCGCCGTGCTTATCTGGGTAGCAGCAAGAAATTGAATCAGAGCAAAACTTAATTCCAATCTTATTCGAGTCAACGTAAAACGTCAACACGTAAATAAGTCGTAGGCATTAACAAATATATTGCAACAAGTCCCACGCCCCAGTGGCAGGAACTGCGGAGTATGAGCACGGTAAAGCTGTGGTGCTGTTGCTCGATCATCGCATTTGCTAACGGCTGCGGGGCGTGTGGGAGTTCGTCTGAGTTCAAAATATTAGAAAGTATAATGACGCGGCGGCAGGCATCATGGCATCATCGTCATTATATTGCCGCGAACCATACATTGGGTTTGTTTATTTGTGTTTTGCTTTTACCGCCCGACTGCGCCGGTCTGTGTTATCTCTGCGCCAAGGGAAGCGCGTGTTTCATTCTTTCTTTCTGTGCTGCATGTGTTATCTGTTGTGATAGGGAGAGCATTCCGATCTAACGTGAACAGCCCAGAATAATCTTTTGGATCTACTATGTTCTCGATGCGAATCGACGTTTCGAGAACCACCCGCGCCGAAAGATAAAAAGCCTGCAATGCGGACGCCGGGGCATTCGATTCGACGACACTCCCCTGTGCAAGTCACTTCGTTGACCGCTGCTTCGCCGCCTCTGTATTCTTTTGAGTTATTAGGGGAGCACAAGTTCGCTCCAATAAACGTGTTTTTCATTCAAGACAACTGCATCGTCCTTGTCTTCGTGACATCTGTTGGAGGTGCGGGGTACGCACCCTTCATGCCCACTACAACCTCGGGAAGCCGCCAAGCCAGTCCAACAAGAGCCAGCCTCAGCCTGCAAGATTTACCACCCGAGACCGGTCTACTACCGGAGAACACGAAGAAGAAAGACGTCGCAACCAGCACCATGATCAACCAAGCCAATCCTCCTGTCATTCTGCAGCAGCCACGGGAACCGCCATCTTTCCGAGGAGCCCCCGCAGAAGACCCAGAAGAATGGCTGGAGAAACTGGAGCGCGTCCGGAAATTCAACAGGTGGGGCGACGCAGAAACGTTCTGCCACGTTTTCGTTTACTTGAAAGATTTGGCTCGCACTTGGTTCCAGAACCACGAGAGCTCCTTGACAAACTGGGCTCAGTTCAAAAGCGAGTTCACTAAGACCTTCACTACCGTGGTCAGAAAAGAACGCGCAGCGCTTTTACTTGAAACTCGAACGCAGCACCCT
Source organism: Haemaphysalis longicornis (assembly GCA_013339765.2). Taxonomy (NCBI): domain Eukaryota; kingdom Metazoa; phylum Arthropoda; class Arachnida; order Ixodida; family Ixodidae; genus Haemaphysalis; species Haemaphysalis longicornis. The sequence continues at coordinate 3,883 of JABSTR010000898.1, read as the reverse complement.
AACGAAGGGGTAGTGATCTTTGTTGAGGAGATGAAGAGGTTGTTTCGACGTGCGGAGCCGGAGACGACAAAAGAAAAGAAACTAAGGTTTCTCATGCGAGGGGTAAAGCAGGAGCTTTTTGCTTGCCTTGTCCGCAATGCTCCCAAGACGGTGGCCGAATTTTCGTCTGAGGCGGCCGCGATGGAGGAGACGCTGGAAGTTCGAACGAGACAGTACTATTGCTCGGTCAATGTTCTGGTTTCCGAGACGATCGGTGCCGAGGCTACTAGCTCCGACACACTGCGTGAGACCATCCAAGCAGTGTTCAGGGATGAGCTTCGGAAGATTTTCCGACAACGCCGCAACCTCAAGTGGCTTGCCTGACTGACGTCATCCGCGAAGAGGTCCAACGCGCTTTCGGCACTTCTAAGCCATTCGAGGCACCCCGCGAGCCACAGGCGATGACCTACTCCGCGGCTGTTCGTCGACCCCGCCCTGCTCCAAGCAGTCTACAAGAAGCTCCACCGTACCGCCATCCACTCTCGCCGCCGTCCCCACTGTCGCCGCCTTCGACCGTACCTCCGTACACAGCCCAAACCCAGACGCCGAGGAAGACTGACGTTTGGGGAACGCCAGATGATCGTCCGCTGTGCTACCATTGCGGAGAGGCCGATCACATCTATCGTCGCTGCCCCTACAGGAGACTCGGACTGCGTGGTTTCTCCGTCGACGCCCCACGCCCCCGACCCGGCCAGCGCCCTACCGAGATCGACGAATACCTTCCAACACCAACCGAGGACCAGCCCGCTCACACCGATCGCCGTCGCCTACTACAGTCGCCGAACCGCCGTAGCAGTGCTGACTTCGCACGTGGAAGGTCCCCCAGCCCACGCGGGGGAAACTAAAAGCAGCAACTTCTGGAGGTGAAGTTGCTCTACGGCGAAAACTGAAAACCCTCCAACGACGCAAGGACGCGCTGAAGACAGTGATTCACGACATGCCCTCATCCCGACGACCCGACCTAACCCTGACGAGACTCCCGAACACGACGACAGCTACACGGCGCGACTCGTACCCAACCTGATCGAGACGTCCGTTGAGAAGACAACGACAACGACGATGCACAGTGCCCGACCGTCAACACGTACAAGCCGAGATACGAGGCCCCGACGAACCCGAAACTCGAGGAAGACTGCATCTGACGTCAAGGTGTCCATCGACGGCTTTGACGTAGTCGCTCTCGTAGACACGGGAGCACGAGGTCGCGGGTTCGATTCCCGGCCGCGGCGGCTGCTTTTCTGATGGAGGCGAAAAGCAAAAACGCCCGTGTGTGCGAGATTTCGGTGCACGTAAAGATCCCCAGGTGGTCAAAATTAATCCGGAGCCCTCCACTACGGCGCGCCTCATCGCCTGCGTTGCGTCGGCGCGTTAAACCGTACAATCAATCAATCAATCGTAGACACGGGAGCTGACTATTCGGTAATGAAAGGACCATTTGCGTTTAAACTGAAGAAAGTTATGACCAGATGGGACGGTCCGCACATACGCACAGCAGGAGGCCTCCTCGTGACGCCAAGTGGATCGTGCACATCTCGCGTCACCATAGATGGCACAACGTACCCTGCGGCTTTCGTCGTTCTGCCTAACTGCTCCCGCGACGTAATTCTTGGAATGGACTTTTTGATGGGCAATGGTGCAATAATCGATCTGCAGACTAAATCAATAACTTTTTCCCCCCATCACTCTATGACGCTGGAACCACGTGCTGCTGTAAGGATTGCCGATGATCATGCCGCCCTGCCACCCCGCGCAAGCTTGATGGTCGCCGTCTGCTGTGAAGATGCTGCTCCGGACGTCGACGCTATCGTAGACACTGATCAAAGGGTACTTCTACGCCGTGGTGTGTCTGTCGCAAGAGGCATTGCGCGCTTCAAGTATCACGAATCCCACATTTTGGTTACTAATTTCACCGAGGAGTACCAGCATTTAAACAAGGACGGCAATTGCATTCCTCGAAGAAACGCGAGACGCAAGTGACGTGATCGCGGTCGCCGACTTTCAAAGCACACCCGTAGAAACCTTCAAGCTCCCGCAGCCCTTCGACGTGAATCTGGCGCTACCGCAAAAACAACGGAACAAATTATTGGCTTTGCTGCGTCGCTATAGCGAATGTTTTTCGTCGATCGAGCGCAAAACTACGTCAGCCCCTCTAGCGAAGCACCGAATAATAACCGAAGATGGAGCCCGACCTACCCGACAGTCGCCGTACCGCGTCTCTTCAACGAACGGAAAGCATCCGGACTCAAGGTCGACGACATGCTCAGCGACGACATTATACAGCCATCGAAAAGCCCCTGGGCTGCGCCCGTCGTACTCGTAAAGAAAAAAGATGGCACATTAAGGTTTTGCGTTGACTTCCGGCGACTGAACAAAATCACGAAAAATCACGAAAAGACAATCGCAGATATGCTGGCAATGTACGTTGACGTTGAACATAAGACTTGGGACGAAGTGCTCCCGTATGTCACGTTTGCATACAACACGGCTATCCAGGAGACGACGCAGCTGACGCCGTTCGAGCTTGTCTACGGTAAAAGGCCGACTACGATGGTCGACGCCATGCTTCCGCACGTAGAAGACGACAACCTCAACGCCGACGTCCACGGATATCTTCATCGTGCGGAGGAGGCCCGCCAGCTCGATCGAGTTCATATAACGGACCAGCAGCTGGTGGATGCGGGCCGCTACAACCTCCGACGCCGAGACGCCGAGTACCAACCAGGGGATCGTGTGTGGGTTTGGACTCCCATCCGACGACGCGGACCTAGTAGTGAGAAGCTCCTGCGAGGATTTCGGACCCTACCGGATCTTACGACGTGTTGGCCAACTAGCCTACGAAGTGATCACCCATGGTGACTCCGGCACATCACGACAACCCACGCGGCCTGAAGTCGTCCACGTGGTTCGCTTAAAACCTTTCTACGGACTTTTATTTTCATTTGTTCGGACTGTCGCTTATGTTAGCATCGGGTCGATGCACTCTTAGAGGGGGGGCAATGCCGCGAACCACACATTGGGTTTGTTTATTTGTGTTTTGCTTTTACCGCCCGGCTGCGCCGGTCTGTGTTATCTCTGCGCCAAGGGAAGCGCGTGTTCCGTTCTTTCTTTCTGTGCCGCATGTGTTATCTGTTGTGATAGGGAGAGCATTCCGATCTAACGTGAACAGCTCAGAATAATCTTCTTGAATCTACTATGTTCTCGATGCGAATCGACGTTTCGAGAACCACGCGCGCCGAAAGATAAAAAGCCTGCAGTGCGGACGCCGGGGCATTCGATTCGACGATACTCGCCTGTGCAAGTCACTTCGTTGACCGCTGCTTCGCCGCCTCTGTATTCTTTTGAATTGTTAGGGGAGCACAAGTTCGCTCCAATAAACGTGTTTCTCATTCAAGACAACTGCATCGTCCTTGTCTTCGTGACAATATGATGGTAGTTTCATGCAGCAAATAAGATTCGCTCAAGACCCGCTACGAAAACCTGGGATGCTTCCGTTCTGATAGTACAAACTTCGAGAAACGGGAAAGTGCGCAGTGGTGGAGTTGTGAACTGCTTTGGCGCTCTTTCTTGGACTCGGCATTGTAAATGATGTCTGTCTACCATCTTTTGTTTTCCCAAGCAGAAAGTGCAAGAGAAAATGTTTTTAGAAACCAAACAACGGGCGCACCCATTTATGATACAGCGCTGTCGTAAAACCGAAAAAGCAAATCGGTTTCCCCGTAACCAGAGTATTCAACCCAACTATCACCAAAGGCGTGTTGTAAAACCAATCTATTACAAAAACAATTTCACGGAAAGTTCCCAAGTGTTCCAAAAAATCGTTCAAAACCTAAGCTGCACAACATAA
>JABSTR010000897.1:0-33381 GCA_013339765.2 Haemaphysalis longicornis | reverse complement strand
GGATTCTTAGTAATTCACGAGACGTTTAGGAAAGATATTTAAGACTCGGTTTTAAAAAATGGTTTGAAAAAAGGAAAAAGAAAAAAAAATTCTGAAAAAATCAAATCGAGGGTGACCAATCGCAATCATAAAGAGAATCGTTTTGAATTTTCAATGTAGCGCAGGAGGGCAGAGCATACATCCCGGCGGCAGAACCCCGTTTCGGATGCCCCGAACGATAGAATAGCCGGCACTGTTAGGGATATCCCCAAACTGTAAAGCGGCACCTCCAGGGACTGAAGCCTGGACTTCTCCTCTTCTTCATTCTTGAAAGGTATGAAAGGTGAACGCCATCACAAACTGCATCATAGGAAGGTGTCGGTATCTCAAGATACCGTTGGAGAAGGATCGTGTGCCATGGGCGTAAAAAGCGGAATGAGAATTGTTCGTGGAAACCGAAGCGACCGCTTAGAAAAACATGTTAAATGGGCTCGCTTGAAGAAGGTGAAAACGAAGTAATTGGCTTAAAGAGCCGACGGCAAGCACAGACTGGATATGGCCAGAAATGGGACTGATGCAGGAAGAGAACAATTTACTTTTGTAGAAGGGTTAAGACAGAATTGTGGCTGTAATAAAAAACCCTGTCGTATAGGTGTATCCAGAGGTGTGTAATTGTTAATTGTAGTCAGAGAAGTGTTTAGTTTGGGTGAACTGCTTGAAGCGGACATGAGTAACGTGGGGTTATATATTAGAAATGGCTGGTTGTGCTATTAGGAGACAATGTGCGAAAAGGAAGTGTATGGTGCGCGGTGAGCAGTGAAGAGCACGGTGATAAAGAAGGTGATGGTGAACAATCGTGACGACGAGGGTGAACAATTAGTGCGTGATGGTGAATATTGTGATGGCGAACAATGTGATGGTAAAAAATGAGGCCGAAGTGTCCAGCAGTGGAGAAATGAGGTGAATTCTTGTCTTCCCGAAGCGAAGGTGGTAAGAAGTTTTTTGGTGGAAAAACTCAAAAAGGGTGTAGCGTCATGAGTAAAGGGCAATCCCTCGAATGACGCTGATCGAAGAAGCTAGAAGAAAAGGAGTAAGAAGGGAGATCGAGGCAGGGGTGAGAGCGAAGCCTGGGGTGACGCGACCCAAGGCACCAACATCGCCACACAAGCCTGGGCGAAAGCGGGCCGATTACGCGTCGGTTCCGGTCTCCCGACGTTCCGCCAAACCACTCATTGTCGGCTCCAGCGGCGACGGGCGCGCGCAATCGGGAAGTGGTATCGCAACGTCGTCCTGCGACACGAGGGACCCCACAATGGCAACGCCGATAATAAAGCCACAAGATCACGTCGACAACACGGAGGCACTAGCTCGTCATGGCATCTACGGCGAAATGACATCTTCAAAGCCACGCAACGTTTCCACATCAGCATCGGTCACTGGGTAGGCCTGATTCTGGGCTATTGGTGTGAGGCCATGTAGATTATAGTAGGAGACTACTTAATTAGCTTCAAGACGTAGGGCTACTTTTTTCATCAACTGGTCTTTTTCGTGTGTGTGCTGTTCTTTACTCGGCTTTCTTTGCTCAATGTTAGTTTTGTGACAAATGTTTTTTTTCAAGCATGACAGGGTTTCCCGTTTCTTTCTTCTCTGCCAGTCTTGACACGTGACAAAATAATTGACGAACCTACGAGGATTTTGGCAAAATAGCTACCAGAATTGTCGCGTTAATTCTTCAAGTGGACAGAACACCCAGAAAAACGTTCAATTGACGAGGACGATATTTCGGAGCACACTTCAAGTACCGGTAAATAGTCAATGAAGTGTTCTCGGGGGTTGAATTTGCGTAAAAGTTGAAGTATTGTGTCGGCTCACGTTACAGGCAATGTCTTCCTATTTTATGTGTGGGCCAAGGCAATCGTCGTGTTTCGTAGTGATTGCCCGAAGTGGGCCCAGTCGCCGCCGCCAACAGCCAAGACAGCGTAGCCCTAGTTGCAATGTGGAACTGGCGTCGCCGCCTAGCCCGATCATCCCAGCCCGGTAGCTTAGCTCGTAACCTGTAGCCACCGATGGAGCATGGCCTCGGGGTCTCCCTCCAGAATCGTCGCCTGGAGCTCCCGTCAGTAGGCCTGCGGCGGTTTCAGGCCACGATCACGCTGGGGTCGGTTCCAGGAGCGTAGCCTGGACTTCTCTTCTTCATTCTTCCGACCGTTGCTTCCTTGCTCTTCCTCTTCTCTTCTCCCTCTTCATTTCACTGTTGGCACACTTCGTACCTTCTTGTTTGGCACATACACCTGAGGTTTCGGCAGACACCCATTTGGGGGTTGCTCATTACACCCGGCCGTGTCGGAGAGGGTCTTGGGCCCAACTTCACCATGCGCAGCCTTCTTCCTGCAGCCATTGTTCAGCGCGGTAGTTGTGTTAGATTCCTGCCGCAAGCCTCAGTCAGTCATCGGCTTTTACTGCAGGCGTGGTCTCAGCTCATTGTCCTAATCCACTTGAATATGTAGGGAAAGTATAGCTCTCTTCATTCGAACTGAGAATACTTCGGTGAATATAACGTACGTGCCTGCTGAATTCACACTGACCAGAAATTGGATTAGTGCTGCGAAGCTCAGAAATACAGGTGGTGGAACACCTGATCACGTTTTTTGATAGTAAACTATAAACTAGAGGCCGTCGTTACAAAGGCGAAAGCCTTATATGAGTACTCCTTCAGCCGGCTTCCAACGTCGTGGAGCGACAACCGGTCATCGGCATGCATCATTAAAAACATTTATGGCCGTCCAAGTAATCGAGGGAGTGAGACCGGATAAACCGTTTGTATGCATGATACACAAAAATAGGCAAAAAAAGTGAATCAAAGAAAAGCAAAAGGATTTCTATTTGACGGCTAAATGAATTTTACGAGATAAAAGTTTATTTAGGCTATTCCGCACAAATACATGAGCGAATAAGTTAGATGACTCAAGCCACAGTAAATAAACGTAAAGTGAATAACGAGAAATCAAAGTGCATTGCAAGGAACTATTAGGAATTAGAAAGAATAACAGCTAGTTCATGAAAACGACAAAGCACATTAGGAGGATTCGAAAAGAATTTATTGAATGTAGCGAATCGCAATATATCAGCAAGTAAATTAGGCAAATCAAAGTGAGGAGGAAAATAATAATATTAGCAACATAATAGAGACCAAGGTAAAATAACGTTGTTTTAGTGAATAATTAGGTTGTAAACAACGAATAAATGTATATTACGTGTGTATGAGGAAAGCAATGTCGTTTGGGTTGGATGACTAAGCGAGCAGAGGATGACTCAGCAAATCACTGAATGAATAGTCGAACCAAGTGTACTGCTGAACGATTAGACCATCACTATGCAAACGTTTGGAGTTGTTTAAGTGAATAATTAGGTTGTAAACGAAGAATCCATGTGAATTACGGGTTTATGAGCAAAGGAAAGTTATTTGGGTTAGATGACTGAGCGAGCAGAGGAGGACTGAGCAAATTACCATGGATGAATAGTCTAACGAAATGTACTGCTGAGCTATTAAAGCATGAATATGCAAAATGTTGGACAATCAGGTTGTTTAGCCAAGTTATTTACGAGAGCAAATCAATTAATGAATAAAACACCCAATTAGGGTAAATAATCAGAGTCCATAAATACGGATGTCAAAGCGCATTGTTTGCATGTCATTATAGATGTTGTGGGTAAAGAGTCATGTCAGGAGAATAGATATGTTGCAATTAACTATGAAAAAATACACCATAAAAAGCGAAAAATGAAGGAAATTACTTGGCCATTATTATTCAATCGCCACTGAGAATTTAACTTCAAGTGGTCTTGGTATCGCAAATAGGCCGTGCGTACCTTCCTTTTAGCAAATATCAGGAACAGGCTACACAAAATAGGGGTGGCACAGCGAACGAACAAGACAGAAAGATACGATGAGTGCAACTGTCACCTGGTTTATTGCAACAAGGACAACCACGCCAACCAAATGATATAGAAATGGAGAAGTACAAGGACAAAGGAGGCGAACCAGCAAAACGTTTCCTTTCTTTGACAGGATCGGCCCCACAACAAGTGCAAGAAAAAGTGTCTTTTTTCCTTTTTTATCTTATTTGCGTAGCATATTGTATTCTGTGTGACCCTTTGCAATCAGAATTTCCTTTGAAATTTTTGTTTGTTTTATCCTTGTTTTGATTACTTTAGTTCTAGGTGATGGAAGCAAAACTGGCACGGCGCTCAAGTAGTTGCTTCGCTTATTCTGTATTCAAAGGGCTTTCTAACTATGGCGGGTGGTATTATGTTGGAAATTTTCAAGCACTGTGCTTATTATACCATTTAGCGCCACTCGCAGTTTTGCAGTGCGTGGGCAGGTAGCATAAGGTGGCCGTTTGCTTACACGCCTCTGAAGGCGTGACCGCAGGTGTGGCGAATTGTGTACACCACACTCAACACCCTTGTAAAAAATCTACGTCATGTGGACTGTTTGGCATGTTCTATTGCTGGTAAAGGCGACAATGGGGCTTGCCGGCCTCGCCCGCGTACCTCCTGCGTGGGAGGGGTGTTGCCTTGGAGACTTGGAGTAATAAGTTGATTAGTACTGTTTTGCAAGTGCATGTTCGTTGGTTTCTTTGGTGCACGGAAGGTTTTTCTGACGTTGACCGAGATGGCAAGTCGGGGGGGAGGTGACGGTGTGGTACCAATATGTGCATGCGGTGCCAAAAATTTAGGAGGCTACTGGTCCTAGCGAGTTATTTTTAGGTGTTATTCTGTGTGCCAAACCAATCACTCTGTTAACAAACAGACGTGAAGAAACGCATGTTGGTAAGGTTTTGTTTAACTGGAATTGTGACAATAGCCTATTGCTGAACGTCTGAACCTGTGGTTTAGACGTTCACTTGCACATTATTGACGCCACTATCCATTCCCAAATGCGTATCCCCATGCACACAGCAGAAAAGCTCAGAAACGAAAGTTGCGGCCCGATTAGCCGATCTTTGACGTCATTTAGTTTCGACAAGCCAGGGAGCCTCTCGGGCTATATAGGACAGGGCTTCCTCCAAAGTAGCGGGATTTCATGACTTGGATGCTCGCGTGGCGTTCTCCCGAGAGCCGAATAAGGAGGCGTGGCGGGAGTAGCAGCACAGTTGTCTTTTTGGGGGGTTATTTTTATTATCTCTGGGAGAGGGGAAGAGATCCACGGCATTTTGTTTCCTTTCCGATGGCGGGTCGCGTTATCCTCTTACACACCAGTAGCCTTCGTCGTACTGCAAAAAGCTATTGCGGCGGTTATCGTGCGTATTTCCCGTGGCAGCCAAGGGCCATTGCGGTTGTCAACGTGGCGTTGCTTCGTCATTACTGGTTCTGATTACAGCTGGTGCATTGATAAAATAAGGTACAGCATCTAAATATCCTGCGCTAGTAAATATGCAGAATCTTCGGGACTCGCCAATATAATGATTATGATATACAGCAGGGTTACGTTTTAAGCCAAACTATACTGAAAATATTCTTTTTTGTGTTTGGCATGTCTCGGCAGACCCTGCACCCCTACTTAACCCTCTGCTAATCTTTTTGTATAAACTTCGTATTTTTGTGCAAAAGATAGCACCTGTGTGCTTCGGTCATACGCCAAACGGGGCAAAGGTAGCCGTCCTCTGGTTGACATCGAGACGGTTGCTGACCCGGCGCCGTCGGAGGCGGTCTTCGGGACTACTGGATTTGTGCTTTGTGCTACGGCTTTGTGCTACGGTCACAAAGGGGGCGTTTAATTGGCCGGTGTTCTTACAACTGTCTTATTTATGGCCCCTGCCTGTAACAAAAACATCTTAATAAGATTGCATATTCGGTGGTACACACTGTAACGTGTTTCTTGCCTTAAAGCTTTGTTTTCTTTATGTTTTAATATCATCCGTAGCTTTCCCCATTCGTAGGTCCCTTGACAAATGTTCATATTTGCGTTAGCGTTATGTTTGAACTCAAAACGCGAACGTTGTGCAGTAGTTAGAGATTATTATAAAGAAAAAAACTACCAAATTCCGTACAGGCGTAAAACACAAGTGTTAGAAGACCGTTTGTACCGTATAAATAACTGTGATAAGTGTGGGCATTTGGAATAAATTGATGAAATGATTTCAGACGTGATAAGGGTAATTGCGACAGATTGCGACGGCATTTCTGCTGTGGCGTGAATTCGAACAATTGAAAACTTGTGAAGCCATAAAACGTTTTTGTAAATATTATATAATCAGTAAAAACAAGATTTTTATTCTCTTTCCACAAATCTTTCAAACACAAAATTTTGGGCAAAAATTTAATTTCCTGTCTTATAATTGCGTAATGTCTTGTTCTTGTTCAACAATGTTGACAAGTATGAACATATAAACCGGGCTTAGACGTTTACCTTTGGCTGTGAGTATAAAATACTATTGCGCAATATCTACTTTGCTTTGGCCGGGAGGCTGAACCGAGTCACAGATAATAAATTCTCTCCTCACAGACAGACAGACATGCAGACAGAGGAAAGTTTCTGGGTTTAGGTAGCCCAAGAAAGATATATTATTAGGATGACTGCCAGCCACTTTCCTGTTTTTCTAATTTCGCGCTGTCGACTTCTTTGTGCTACATCAATTATGTGCGGCAACTGGCCCAGTTGTCAATTTGGCTACAGAATAAAAACGGTACAAATATTCTGCTCACCCTTAATCGCGGAATGCAAACACTGTTATAATTACCTATATTATAGTGAATTGGTTTGTTGTAATTGCCATGTAGAATTTTTCAGAAACATGCCTGTGCTTATAATGCACCTGGGTTGCTATTGTGAGCCCTTTTTACTTTTTTGGCTTTGTGCTGTTGTCGCCCCACATAAACAACCTATAAAAAGGAGAAAATATCTGTGTTGGCTTAAGCTGCCAACACGTTTTTGTTATAATACATGCGAGTAAAAAATTACTTGAATGTTGTGAAGGTGTCCCTGTTTCTCTTGAAATGGCGGTAAAAAACGTTCTGAGTACCACCATCGAATTCAATTGCATTTCTAACTGGACCTTTCTTATATTGTGCCTAGTGGAACACATTAACAAAATTTTCCGAAATCTATTGTCTTTTCACTTACACGAAATCCGTCCATTGTGCTGTTGAAACGGTATGGCAAGCTGTTTGATACCGCGGGAACTTGGCACCGGGCCACACATAGCAACAACGCGAAATGTATGCTCCTTGACATCGCCACAAAATCAGGGCGCAAGATGCCCACTGAGTTGCAAAACGGAAACCTATTTCATTTAAAGAAGTCAAATAAATGGCTTTGGGGTGTGGCCACAGAATGACGTTGATTGTATGTTTTATTTTACAGCCGATAAACATACATCAAACATGAAGCAACCAAACCTATGTCATTCTGAAGTTTTACATTCAGGCGCCACTTCAGAAGCTCGTAATAGAGTCATAATAAGAGATCTATTTTTGGATGCTAGGTTTTTAGAAACAGCGGAAAATTTTCCTACCAATTATATCTTATTTTGTTTACAAATAAACTCCAAATTATTCTGTCTTGTAAAAATCTCTAGAGGAAATGAGTTCGTTTTTTTCAGTAGCTTTGTGGATTTATTCTCATTCTGTTTACTAAATAAATTTTCAAGTACCCGTGTGCTCAAACACAAACTTTAAACTTTAGAAACATTGTGCATGCCTGTGTATGTGCCCATGAAAAAAACCCATATTTTCAATAATTTTGAAAAAGAATATATTAAACTTTCTGAATTTATATTTAAAGCTTTTTTGGGAGCTTTGCTGATTCGGGCCTGTTATCATGTTTAATTCTAATTGAAGATCTGCAGCGGTCACCGTGCTCCTCCGCGGAGCGCACCGACTCCGCGAAGAGCAGTTACTCCGAAGCGGCCTTTGGAGCACAGCCGCTCCCGCCGGAGCAAAGTGCCGATCCGTGGCGGGAACAGGAAATCCCCCGCATTCTTTGCGTCGCGCCTTCCCGAAATCGTCTGGTTCCCGCGGGCGCCTTCATCCCGCTCTGCGCGGCTGGACGAGGAAGCGAAGACGAGCACTGGCCAGCAGCGCAGACGGCAGCGACGTTGGCGATGTCACACGGCAAAAGTAAGCGCCCTAGTGAGTTCCGGCCGACTCCGCCGATTTCAGCGGAGCAACTTTTCTTGCTCCACGGAGCGATCTCGGCTGCGAAGGCACTCCCGATCTGCCAATAGAACAGGATTTGGTTGCTCCCGATCAGCCATTGGAACTCGTCTGCTCCAGACAGAGCAGAACAGTTGCTATGAAAGTGCTCCGGATCTGCCATTGGAATTCAACATCAGAAATGCGAATTTGTTTGCTTGTTTAGGAATTTTCGCGCATATATTGTGGGATTCCCGCTCTGGATTTGCGGTTGCAAATAAAATTGAAAATATTAGATGCCATTTCCAGTGAAAAAAAAACGCTGTTCCAAAAAGTAACACAAATAAATAAGTAAAATAAATAAATAAATAAAATCCAATTATCTTGAGGATTTTTTAATGGCCATACATAAAAAACAGAAAGTGCGCATAGGATATTTTGGAATACAAAACAGGGCGCGCCAATTATTTTTGACAGGACGACAGCGGGTGCATTTGAAATAAAAAATGTATGTTACCCAAAATAAAACGCTGAGAAAATGACGCTCCTTATGCTCCATAGCCATAAAGAACTCTAATGCTGTGTCACACAGGCGCTGTACTAAGGTAAGAGAAAAAGCCCTCGATGCTGCTGCGGCCCCGATTTCTCGTTGTGTCTGTGTCTTCATTTCTCGGAGAGGTTACTTGAGAAATCAAGAAATAAGTACTACAGCTGGAGCTACAAATTCCCTGAATATCAAGGAAAAGCGTAGTTTTCCTTATGTACAATTCCCAATAAATAAACCCCTAGTCAAAATACGGACCATGATAACATATTGTACGTAATAGCAGAGATAACTGAACTCAAGAAATGAAAGAAATAATAATACATATACAGGCATCGTGAATAAATAAAATAAATAATCAGCCATTGACGAGTGGGAAACAGCATCGACAGAACAAAGACAGGCCGATAGACTGGCTAGGAAACAAGATAAAATAAAATAAATGTACAAGAATGTACAAGTAGAGAAACTGTTTAAATGTCTGCTTGATTTAGAGGACCTGCCTAGTTAGACGCAGCTAGCGAGCTCAGCTTCTACGTGCGTGACCTTAGCAACGGCACCAGCTTTTTACGAGCTGCTCTCTCAACCTTCGAAGGCAGGTCTCTCCACTGTTTCGCTCCACATTTTTGTTTTGTGCCTTCTACCGCTCGCTTATTTACTCAGCGATATTGGTAGGTGCTGACTGCTGCAAAAGTTTTACTTGCAAATGTATTGCCCACGCCCTAAAATTAAAAATATAAAAACAAGCAGCAATCACAATGCAAAATCCGCCAATAGATGACCAAACTATAAAAAGAGAGGGAGGCACACGTGCACACATTCAGTACAAAGTAAAAGCGTTAGTTCTTAAAAAGCGATTTTTGAAGAAACTTCCCAGTGCATGAAGTGCACAACTGAAAACGATTACACGGAAGTTTTGTGTTGGTTCATACCTTATTTGATCGATTGTAACGCCACCATGATTGTAACGCAGGGGGGGGGGGAATTTTCATTGCAACCAAGAAAAAAATAAAGCCGCGAATTTAACTCCACGGGCAACTTTTTGTTGGGCCAAAATTGAGGGTGATGGTGCTGAAAACGTTTTGTAGAGCTGGAACGGGGCCATTTAAGCTGTTTTTGTTTTGCATAGGACATCTTCAGTCCACGCAGCCCTAGCCACGTTCGGCCAGTGGCGCCGAGGATATAAGCTCGAGCTGGTAACCAGGTTACAGTGGCTCGAATAGGAAAGTGTGATGACCGTGCCCTCTCCCGCGTGACGCTGTTGGAGGAAATTCCAGGTGGCGCTTTCGCATGCTTACACGTTCGCTGCGACGGCGGCAGAATACGGGGTACGAAAGTATTCGCGCGCAGCACCACATCGTGAAAGCCTTTTTGATAGCTATTCTACGTGCTCGGGCAAATTGAGATACAATGGATGTCGTATTTTTTAGGGGCGAAGCTCCTTACGGCGTGGGTCTGTCCATCCTCGACGTATGTATGTAGCCACCTGTAGTTTAGTTCTTGGATTGTTTACTAGATGGCGTGGCTACCTCTAGTTTAGTTCTTGGATTGTTTACTAGATGGCGGTACTTGTATATGATGAAAAGATGCGCTTGGATGTTTACTAGATGGCGTGGCTACCTCTAGTTTAGTTCTTGGATTGTTTACTAGATGGCGGGGAGCGTGTAATAAAATCCGTTCGCTGTTGGCGCGCGCTCGGAGTCGCCCGATGGATAAGGCTGCAGATGTGCGAGCCCGCGAGGCAGAAGCGCTCCGTGAAGCTGCGCGACGCCGCCGCCAAGATCCTGCCGTACGAGAGCGGGAGGCCGAAGCGTGTCGTCTGGCTGCGCGACGACGCCGCCAAGATCCCAGCGTTCGAGAACGAGAGGCCCAAGCGTCACGGCAACGGCGCGAGGACCCTGCCGTACGCGAAGCGGCACGGCTGCGGCGCGAAGAGGATCTTCAAAACGTCAGAGAACGGGAAGAGGCGAGAAAGCGCGCGTATCGGCAGGCAGACCCCGATGCAGTGAGAGCTCGTGAGGCGTCTGCAAAACGCATCAGGCGAGCTCAGCCCCAAGGTGCCGACGCGCGGTTTAAGCGAGACTTTCTAGACGTTACGTTCGGACACAGATGTAGTGGGCGAACTTTCACTGAAGAGTCACGGTTTTACCGATGATTTCCCCTCAGGAGCTTCGCCCACTCATCATCATTCACCCCGTGGATATGCTGTGAATTTTTTTTATGAACTACCACAATCGAAATTTACAACCGACTGGGCGAGCTTTGACAGCCGGATATAGCCGGCTGGCTGTGACACTTATGAAACCCAATTCAGAAAATTGCGGACTGGTAACTGGTAAACGCATTTTATTTGTGACGTGCTCCTTACAAACAAACAAAAATTGCTTACTTTTGGTGAATTTCTCGTGATTCATTCAAAATTACAAAGGCTCGAAGACATCACCTTTCTTTGCTCAATGGGTCTTGCCTTTCGCTGCTAGTTCTTTTTTCGTGTGTGAACAAATCCAAGAAGTTTTTCTTCAATTGTCTTCATAAAACCGTTTTAGACCTTCGATTCTGCTGTTACGTGAGGCAATTGATCTTTAAGTTCTTCTTCCTTTCACGATCGAAGAGGCATGCCTTCTCCTTTTTCAATGCCTTCGTGTAAAATTGCAGCTAGAGGACCAAAACGAATTTGATAGTCATGGACAGGGAGAGCGGCAGACTTTTTCAGTATGTCAGATGCTTCTTAAATGCTTCCAATGTCTGGAAGGGTACGTGTACGGGCTTTGGCTTTATCCTGCACACAGCGACGGCGCTGTAAGCCACTGTGAAGGGCGCAACACTGGTTTTCCCCATGTTACCGAAGGTAGAGTTAAGTTCTTGACATAAAAGGAGCATATGTTCTTCAAACTCTGCACTCACAGGGAAGTTAGCATCCTTAGCGCTTTTATTGCTGGGTGGGGCCGCGGGTGCGCTTCTGGCTTGACACTTCTGGCTCGGGGAAATTGTTTCGGCTGGTACTTCGGAAGATTGGAAATTGCGTGGGCACAGCTTCCGTGGGCAATTGAGGCCTGCCCCTGTTGATTGAAACATTTTCTCCGTTCACGGTATGTTCCATGTGCCGGGAGATGCACCTTTCGCCGAAGTGTAGCTCGCACGCAGCGGTGTTTTCCTTGAGCCACATCTCAGTACGTGGTATTGCTCGTCGCCACTGCGCCAATACAGACGCGTGTCCTACGGAACGCCAAACAACGATAGTTTATTTTTTCAGGACCTGTACACCGTAGAGCGGCCCAGCACAAAACTGTGGCTCGGCTTTTGCGGAACTAATGCACCTTTCAACTTGCTACGGCACAGGAAACAAGCGGTGCTTCTCTCTGGTCAAAGCGGCAATGGCATAGCAGACGATCCGAGCGCGCCTCACCAGGCGACGTGTAAACGACCGCGCGCGCCCCCTCGCGGATCCCTATCGGCGGCTTCAAAGCGCCTCGCAGGTGCTGCATGACGCTAATCACACTTTCTTATTCTAGCTACTGTATCCAGGTCACCACTCGGCAGCGCTCACTCGCATTCCTGAGGTGTTGTGTTGGGAACGGGGTGTAGAGTTTGGGTTAGGGGAACTCCAACACCAGTTCCTACAGGGTGTATAAGGACGGGCAGTGCTTATGTTATGGAGAGTACTGTGTATGATAAATATCATGAAAACGTGTACCACGAAGAAAGTGTTGGTTTATAGCGGCCGTAAGATGAACTCTGAGGTCTTAAAAGAAGGTTCAGGTGGGCTGGGCAGAAGTGGTGGCGTTGTCGGCGTAAATGGGCTAGGACGTCAGCATAGCTAACGGGTATTGGCGGAGAAGCACGCGGATCGTGAGCTACCGAGGGTGACAAACGTATGCGGGCGCGGGCAGGGGAGTGGGCCACCCTATTCCCTGGAAGGGTCATGTTTTCCGGTGTCTACAGGATGCGGACATCGCGAGGTGGCGTCGATAGCAGTGTACGAATGTGATGGGTAATATCCCAGATTTGTCCAGCTTGTTAGTGGCGGCAAGTGGTGTGGGAGTCTGTCAGGATTGTCACGTGCTCTACATCGAAGTAGGCGGCCAGGGCGGTTGCAAGTCCTTGCGCTGTTGTAATGTTTTTGGTAAGGGTATTAGCTCAGTTGACAAGACGTCCCATTTAGTCGACGACGGCCGACGTGTGGGCTGTGTGAGAGTAGTATGGAGAGGCGTCCCCGTACCGAGGGTCGTCCCGAGATCTGTACTTGAGAGAAAAGTAGGCAGCCCGTGCCTTCGGTGTCCTTTGTTATACACTGGGTGCATGTTACGAGCTGTAGGGGCGATAGCGATTTAAAACGGGATAGCTGGTGGGATGCATTGAAAAGTATGGTCTGTTGGGGGGACCGCATACCCGAGACGACTTGTTATTGAGAAGGCGTTTTTAGGCTAGAAAGGTGGGCCTCCATGAGCTTCTCAAGGGTGTTGTGAACCCGGTTGGAAACGGATTGTTGATGTGTTGATAGGTAGCCCAAGTGCTGTTTCGTAACTTTTATTTAAGAGGTTGTTTATTTATTGGTTTCCGCAGGTTTTAGTGTGAGATAGGGCGTGGTTTATGTTATGCGTCTTATTAGTATAGCATGTACAAGACGTACAATGTCGCTTTCCGTAAGGCCATGACAGCGGTGAGGGAATCGTCGAATGAGGCAAAGACATTGCCTGATGGTCTTTGGCAGTTGGGTGGGAGTTGCGTGTCCAGCCTTATGAGTTTGCGGTCCCAGAACACGAAAAATGGTCCCCTCGGAAACAGATTTATCCTGTATGGTGAATAAGAACTCAGGTGGTAGAAACGGTTGTCTGCTTTGATGCAAAGAAATCGTTTGAGAGAAAAGACAACCACAACGAGACACGCCGAAAGAAAACGACAACAAAAAAATTACACTAACTTCCCGTAGGGAACCCCTGAGTAGTATGCGAAGCAGCCATGGGGTCGATTCAAGTGCCCATTAGTTTTCAGTTCCTCGTTTCTGGTAGCTTGACGGTACGCAGCTACCGTTATATTTACCTTTTGTTTTTCATGGTAACTACCATATATTTCACTTACCGGAACTACGAAATGGGAAATTGCGTTGACCCCATGGCTGCTTCGCATACTACTCAGGGTTCCCTACGAGAAGGTGGTGTAATTTTATTGGAGGGGGGTGTTAGAGTGGAAAGGCATTCAAGAGAAAGAGAGAGAGTCGTTTTACGTTGTATTAGTTTGTCTTTATTTAGGCATTATCATCATGTTCAACGTAGGTGACGTCGAGCTGTGGTTGGCGTTCCGCTTTGATTATTATCGCCTTATGGTTTGTGAAATGTAAAGTCATGGGCTGTTTTAGTAGATTAACCCTAAAGTTGCTGAAGATGAGGTCGATGCACGTTCCCCGGATGGTTGTCGGCTGCTTGAAATCATGGCCCGTCGAGACTCGCCGACGCAAGCCGCTGCCGACGACGACGAAACGTCGAAGGCGCAGGAAGCGTGCTCATCTCGTGCCGGCCCAGGAAGACACCGGAAACGCTGTCGCTGGAGGAGCCCTTCAAGGGGAAGCGTGCTCGTCTCGTACCGGCCCAGGAAGACACCGGCAAAACGGTCACTCCTGGAGCCATTAAAGGGTAAAAAGTTACACCATCTTCCCGTGGGGAACCCTGATGAGGATGCGATGCATCGTGGTGGTTCCG
Organism: Haemaphysalis longicornis; assembly: GCA_013339765.2. NCBI lineage: Eukaryota > Metazoa > Arthropoda > Arachnida > Ixodida > Ixodidae > Haemaphysalis > Haemaphysalis longicornis. Next base: position 19,026 of record JABSTR010000897.1, on the reverse strand, counting down.
TGTGGTTCCATTGTGTTGCCGTTATGTTGAGTGATCTGGTTTTTACTAGCGCCAGAGGGAACTCCGCGTCCGGGTCCACACCGGTGGCAAAGGCACGCAAGTACTGTTGTGTTACGGTGAATAGGTAGTGGTTCTCGAGGCACCGAAACTCGTCCATCATGTTCTTGTCGATGTTGTCTCTGTGGTAGAATCGGTAGTCTCCGTCAGCTTTGGTGAGGTAAAGGTTGTTGACATTGGTGCACCGGCTGAGAGCAATGTACACGCCCTCCTCTTCGCAGCTTTGTCTTCTCCTTCTTCTTCTTCGGCGGTTCCCCTACGGGAAGATGACGACGGTGGTTGAACGCGAACCTATCTCGTGATGGATTCTTTGGTTGGCCAGTCCCTAGGGGCATCCTGCCACAATCAGCATCAGAGGCGCTTCGTACGGAGCTAGTTGAGCGGCAAGGCACGTGGCGCTTCCCGCCACAGCTTTCCCACGGGAAATTCAACATCCTCTTCTAACGTTTTCAGTTCGTCGTTTCCGTTGACGTTCAGCTTCACGTGCCTTCGTTGTATCAGTAGCTTCTTGACGTAGTTTGAATGAGGCAAGGACATAAGGCGCGTTCGTAGCACTTGCTCCTGTCCCGGATTTGTAGCGTAGTGGGAAGAGCACCGCGTACCTCCCGTTGCGGCCAGAGAGTCGTGGGATCGAAACCGGGCGCCGCTAACTATTTCTTTTTTTTATAGTGAAGTATCGCGGAGCTGTGGGTGTAAGGAGGAGAGTTGCGCATGCGCAGTGTGAATGCGGACAACGCCGACGCGAGACAGGCCACCGCTATAAGATGCTCCGCATCTCAAACATTGCCGGGCGTTCAGCAAGCCGAGCATGCACAGTTGGGGCGTGGACGGCGCAACAACAACAACAAGGGAGGGACATAGCCCCGACCATGAGATGCTTCGCATCTAAAATATGCAAAGCACGGGCTGCCAAGTTCCCGGACACCGGCTACGGCGCCGATTGCTCGAGACAAAAGCACGAGATCGTGCCGGCGACCAGTCAATCGGAAGCTGCGAGCGATAACGGCCGGTGGTAGAGAAGTGATCCCGTAGAAAAGAACACCGAGGAAGTCGGAGGGCGGAGCGTGACCGGAATGCTCGGTGGTCGGGCGACCGGTTCTGTTGTGCCCAAGAGACCCTCCACAGCCGAAACCTCAAGAACATTTCCTTCGCAAGCGAGTCCGATGGCTGGACGTGGGTAGGAGGCACCGCGCTTCAAGAGAGCTACCTCCCGTACTCTGTCACGGACAAAGTAATTTCTGTATGTAGTCTGTCGCGGGACCACCGACAGAGTCTGTTCAAATAGACTCTGTACGAACAGAGCCGGAGATAGTCCTGTCGGACTAAAACTACATGATTGCACATCTCCAGGACATCTCCCGAAGGACGTCGCCTCGCCCGGCATCAGTGAACGGCAGCGGCGCTTACAGAGTGTGAGGTCGCGTGTTAAGCGGGCGGGCGTGCGGCTCGCGGAGGAGGATCGTCGACAAGTGATGCCATGGGTTCAGCACACAAAAGAAACATATATTCTTTTGCGGACACACAAATACTAGAGAAATGCACTAGGAACTTGAACGATAACAAAATGCCGCACACGCGCAACGCGGAGTAAAAACTAATACACAAGTCCGAAGCAAAGTTCGCGCGGAAGGGAAAAACAAGGGCACACGTTCACGTTCCCCCCTATACGACGTTGGGCGGCATGACGTCGATATAACGTGTGGAACGTCGGTGGAACTTCGCCTGTTGAGACGCAGTGGTCGCAGGTACAGAGTGTCGATATGCCCGCGCTCGTGCTTAGCCACTCTAGGCCTGGCCCCGAATCTTGGCCCGGAACACGCCTCGGGGTCACGCCAGCGGGAACAAGCACTCCGCGTTGCAGCAGAGGGCCCCCGGAACAGCTCCCGGGACGATTCTCGGCGCACGGCGCAAGCGCGCTCCTGGCTTGACCTCGAACCACCTGCCGAGGAATCCCTGAGCCCGTTGCTCCAGCGCTCTCTCGTCGCCCGCCACTGCCGGCACACTCCCCTCTCGTGCGTCTTCCCCCCGCGTGGTCCCGCTCGTCGTCGTCTTCCCTTCCTCCGCCTGCTCGCCTCCGTCGTCTCCTGGCGCACTCTCGCGGCCCGCGGATGTCAATCATCACAGAGAGCTGCGTTCCCCACGATGGTGACGGGAGCAAGGCGCGCGCTGCACTACCACGGGATGCGAGCCGTGTCCTCCAAGCTACCAGACGTTTGATCAATAGAACGGACATACCGACGCCCTCAAGCGAAAACCACGTACTGTGTGTTCTTTTCATTCCCTCCTCTACTTAGACTTTTCTCCATTTTACTTGAACTCTTGCTAGCGTTATCTTTACCTCTTCACCACATTTAACCATCGTTAGTTTGCCGTCTCTGTAAGTTGTGTTTTGTGTGTGTTTCGGGTATTATACAAACTAGTCTCGTTTACAGTTTCTAGTTTTATTTATTACTGTCTCCGAAACTGGCACTGCCACAAGAGCGGGGGCAGAGAACAAGTAGAGGTGTATCTCCGGAGTGCAAGTAAATACGCAGGTTGTCACATAGGTGATAGCGGAATTGATAGCTCGTTGCAGTGAGTCTTCCTGGTCGCCTACTGATCCACCCGAAGTCCAAATGATGAGGTCATGGCCGTGAAGTGCATGACAGATGTGAGAGAGTCGAGAGCTGGTCGTAACCTGTGGGGGCCCAGACCCCATCAGGGCGAGGAGGCGCTAGCGACGTCCTCCTCCTTGGTGGGGTGAGGGCGATCCTCGCGCGCCTCTTTTCTCTCCCTCCGAGGCGACGGGGAATGTGCGCAGAAGACTCCCGGGGAGACCGCCCTTTGAACGCGCAGCGATCGCACGGTACGTGTATGCCTTTCGGGCACTTTTGGTCGTTTCTTTCATTGTCCGTTGTTTCCCACTTCCTTGGGTCACGGCACCCACCGCGTGGCTTTGCGGATGCCTTGATTTGCGTCAGTGCGTTTATCTGGGATGTCCGGCGAGTCTCCGCAGGCATATTCCACTCCTTGGTGGGCTGCCCCCGCGTCCGCGATGTAATGGCTTGCGCCGTCGAATGTCAGCGGACGAGCGCCGATGCAGCCCGGTTGAGTCCAGTGGCTTGAAATGTGTAGCGGCCACAGAGAGCCCCCTTCCCCATATCAGAGACCGTTGCGGCCTGCCAACGCCGGTGGACGCTAACTGCTGCCCGACTAAGGGCTGGGTACACGCTGAATTGTGTATGCCCCAAAGGCTAGATGCGTAGTGCAGTGTAGTGTTTGTATCGTGGTTGTCCGCGTAATAAACCCCTGTACTATGAAAGGTATCGCTTTCATGTGAAGGAACTGACAACGTACACTCGCGGCGAGAGTCGTGGCTCGCTCTCGAACCCGTAGTGGGCAGAGCTCTCGGCAGGGCAGTTCGGTGCTGCGCGAGAGCAGTGAGAATAACGACGGCGTGCTGCTCCATTATTCTATTTTGTTCCTTTAGTGTAATGGCAAGGATTAGGACAGGAGATGCCCACATTTCTCCTTACGTAGGGACAAAAGTCGAAGCCAGCCTCCTCGCCCAAACAAACGTTGTCGGCATCGGCTACGGCTTGGAGACGTAAAACCACCGTTGCCAGAGCGAGAGCGCCTAGACCACACTGGCACCTGGCTCCAACTTGGTGGAGGAATCGCTACGTGACAAAAAACTCAAAGGAGAGCGGGAGAGCGAAATGCCGCATTTATTTACTTATATCTCAACAAATCATGCATTGGTGCTTATACGACATAAACCGAGGGAGCTACAAAGCATTGGATCTTCAAAAACATTCATTCAGCCTTTAGTTTGCTTTAAATGTGCGCCTAAATCTATACACAGAGACGTTTTCTCTTTTTCCTGTTTCGGAAAAAAAGCCACCGCTGCCTCGGTCAAACACCCGTCCATGGCGTCAACACCACGCCATAGCTACTTTACCACCTCGGAGGGCATCGAACATTGCCCGGCATGGGAATTGAGAGCAGCGAGAGATTTACCTTCAGTGTGTACCCTTCAATGTACCCCTAATTTGTAACGAAAGAACTTATGTAACTGCGTGTTCGAGCCCATAGAAATCCTTAGGTGAAAGCTAAGAAAAAGTATTTACAGAGGCGAAGGTTTTTAATAATATCGCGGGAGCGTCGACCGGCGGTGGGTCAGCACCTTATCGCGGTAGAAACCGTCGAAACGAGAGAGAATAGGTCGCACAGTCTGTATGCGCAGAACAGTCCGGACAGGGCAGCCGTCCTCAGCTAGGCTATCCCCGCAATCACAAAACAACTCCGTCCCGCTGGTAATCAATCAACTGGCTATCTTCATTGCCGGGTGAGGGGGATGCACCTCCGCCGTTTTTCTGTCCCGTGATTGCAGCGATCCTAACGTTTGAGGGCTGTACTACATACGAGCATAAATGAACGTTGTTGTTTTGTTGTGTATTTATTACCCGGTTTCTCAATATTTATCGAGTTTTTAATATGAAAATGAACATAAAAGTTGCAGTTCGAGAATGTCAAAATACCAGTGGCACCCAGAGTGGAAAAATTGGTCGCGTATCTGCTCCTTTTGTTGCAAATGTCATCGAAAGACGACAGTCTTTGCAGATATTTGCAAAGGAGATGCCCCCCTTTGCTCTCCCGCTCACCTCTCATGCTGTTCCTGTACCGTCGCGCTCATCCCAAGGTAAACACACCAAGGGTATTCTCAAGGCGATTTGAATTTACCGCGTTCCACTGCTACAGTCCGGGTTCCTCGATGCCAGCGCTGCAGTATGGTGGTGACGCGCGTGAATCGAGGCGGCCGACTTCAAGGTTTATAGAACCACGTGGCCGTGCTCCACGTGCGTTCCAAGCAGAACGTTGAACCTAGCTAGTGAAACAACCCATTTAGCCCTGGCCAATCCCCCATTGTGGGTGCTTGCCAAGATCTTTGAGTACATCATCATCATCTTTCGTTGCTGTTGTCGCGTGATTTTTCGTATTCTGGAGTAGATGTAGAATGTCATTTGCTATCTAAAAACCAAGCATCCGTGAATTTTTTAATAAAGGAACACTGTTAATATCTTTTGTGTACTAATTTCCTGTCTTATAATTGCGTAATGTCTTGTTCTTGTTCAACAATGTTGACAAGTATGAATATATAAACCGGGCTTAGACGTTTACCTATGGCTGTGAGTATAAAATACTATTGCGCAATATCTACTTTGCTTTGGCCGGGAGGCTGAACCGAGTCACAGATAATAAATTCTCTCCTCACAGACAGACAGACATGCAGACAGAGGAAAGTTTCTGGGTTTAGGTAGCCCAAGAAAAACTACCGTCTTTTAAAGGGAACCGCGCCTTTCTACTTCGCCACGCTGAAAAGGGGAATTTCTTCACGTGCCCACAGGTATGCTACGCTGCAACGTGTTCCGAGGGCCGTTTTAAATGCGGAGCATTTCTTAGGCTCGCCTTGTCCTGCGTCGTTGATAGCGGCGCCGTCCACACGCCATGCGCAACTTTGTTGCGCATGCGCACATGCGCAACTCTCCTCCTTACACCCACAGCTCCACGATACTACACTATAAAAAAAGAAATAGTTAGCGGCGCCCGGTTTCGATCCCACGACTCTCTGGCCGCAACGGGAGGTACGCGGCGCTCTTCCCACTACGCTACTAATCCGGGACAGGAGCAAGTGCTACGAACGCGCCTTATGTCCTTGACTCATTCAAACTACGTCAAGAAGCTACTGATACAACGAAGGCACGCGAAGCTGAACGTCAACGGAAACGACGAACTGAAAACTTTAGAGGGGGATGCTGAATTTCCCGTGGGAAAACTGTGGCGGGAAGCGCCACGCGCCTTGCAGCTCAACCAGCCCCGTCCGCAGCGCCTCTGATGCTGATTGTGGCAGATGCCCATAGGGATTGGCCAACCAAAGAATCCATCATGAGATAGGTTCGCGTTCAAACCACTGTCGTCATCTTCCCGTAGGGGAACCGCCGCCGAAGAAGAAGAAGAACGAGAAGACAAAGGTTGCGAAGAGGAGGGCGTGTACATTGCTCTCAGCCGGTGCACCAAGTCAACAACCTTTACTCACCAAAGCTGACGGAGACTACCGATTCTACCACAGAGACAACATCGACAAGAACATGATGGACGAGTTTCGGCGCCTCGAGAACCACCGCCTACTCACCGTAACACAACAGCACTTGCGTGCCTTTGCCACCGGTGTGGACCCGGACGCGGAATTCCCTCTGGCGCTAGTAAAAACCAGCTCACTCAACATAACGGCAACCCAATGGAACCACTTGGAACCGTCACGATGCTTCGCATCCTCATCAGGATTCCCCACGGGAAGGTGGTGTAATTTTTTTTACTATGGTAAAGTTCGTTTCATCGAAGGGGACGCATGAATGGATTCGCGCCGTCATCTCAGATCGTGCTGTGCTGAGTGATGTCAAAATTCTTCACGTTAGGCTGCATGAAATTCTTTTGGACACCGGCAGACAAAAGCTGCGATCTGCATGATGCCCGTTTTGCTTTTCTACGCTTGCACAAGATAGCAAGATGCGGTTGCAGTGTAGCTTTATAATTTAAGTGACCATACGCGTGCAATATTTATTTATTACATTCTGATTGTCTTCTTTGACTCTTGAATTACTCATGAAATGCGCGGCAGAGTATTTGGTAATAATTCCAATGTCCACATTAGCTACATACGTCTGTTTATACGTGCGTTATTGATTTAATGCGTTTCGATCTTGTGCTTTGTATTTCAGCGCAAGTGAATGCATGGTATGCAGCAAAATGTATATGAGGCAACATATACAGTAATTAATGAAACAGTGTGATCCTATCTGCACTCTTTTTATTAGCTTTTGATTACCTGCGTTTAGTTTGTTCTCGTGGCATACGTTGTTGTTGTTATATTAATAATATTATCGTGAATATTATAATTATTATCACTATTATTCTTATCGTCATTATCATCAGACTATTTATGTCTAGAGCTGGAGGATGGCATCTCCCATACACTTATGGTTCAAAGGGTGTGTCCGTAGGTTCATATCGTGTTGTTAGCACTGTGTTTACTAAGTAGTGACTGCATATATAATTTAATTGAATTTCAATTGTGTTTTCTACATTTGCTCTTCACGTTAATTAACAGAACATAGCAGGATAATAAATTTGTAGTAATAAATATACAAACAAAGCAATTACTGAATATGTTTATATTACAATCGTAACTATAATTCCGCCCCTTATAATTTATAATTTACGCTTCAGTTTCGTGCTTCGAGTTTCACCTTAAGGTGCAAGAACTGTACATTCACATAAACGCTGTTACAGCTATAAGCCGATAAATAATTATACAATGCAGGCTTAACCTTTGCTAATATTTTATTTGAGGTTTTGTAATAAGGTTTACTGCAAGGCCCGAGAAATACCTGAGAAATACATAGTGAGCGAAAATGTATATGCAAGAATAATTGCTTAGCGATTCTGGTGTGGGATGGCTGGTTTTGGCTGCAGAGATGTATTTTGGATCAGGAGGAAAGGTGGGTCGTTGCCACCGAACAATATGATCGCACAAATAGAAAAACGTATCCGCGTCTCTTAATAATAAAGGCTGATTTTAATTTAAAATTTACCTTTACGATTGGTGTTGTCACAAGTCGTCTTTGTAGCCAAAATCACTTTAGGAAAGTTGAAATATATCGACATATATCAGATCGAATTATATCAGATATATAGAAAAATATCAAAATATATCAGATCACGTTTATTTCGAATACAGATGCCAGTTTTCACTCAAAACTATGCGCGCATGAAAGCAGCATTAAAACTAGTATTCAATCTAACCCAAATATACAAACGTGCTTGTTGATGTTCCAGATCTCGCGTTTGGCTCCAGTGTTGAGAAGGCAAGACCTGGCTCATTTACCACCTCGACAGATCTACAGCAGCTACCGGCTGTGTCCTGCCCATTTCACCAGCAAAGACTACGCGACCTTGGACGGACAAGACACTGGACACATATGCACTGACTGGATACCTAGTTATTAGCATGCGGCCAGGTGCCATACACTTTTGCTTGCGATTAAAACCGCAAAATATCCAAGTTGCGTTTTTACTGTATGAATTGTACATTAGGAAAAAAATAATAACTGTACTCTTTATTCTTGTCTACATTGTGTGTTCTAATAAACCAAAACAACGTATAATTAAGAGAGAGAAGAGATAACTTTAAACCAAAACTTGAGAACGTCCTCATTCCAGGATGCCTTAGCTCGGGCCGACTTAAATTAAGTGGTGAAAAAAGAAGTGGACGCGCAAAACTTCATCAATCAGAACCAAAGGATTGCCCTTTTGATAATGTGGCGGGTTGCGCAACAGGAACAAGATCTTGCGCTGGCCATCTGAATATCTTCCGCTCTCTCAATTTACCTTGCATGTGCGTGCCAATTAACTTCGACGCTAAATCCCCCCCCCCCCTCCCCCCCCCGTCTCGGGTTTTCAGTCATCATTAAAATGGCGTCACCGAGTGCATGTCTGCAACGCACCGCCATGTTTTTAGTACCGCCCCCAAACACCAGGGGTTTGTCTGGGGCTGCGAGCGAATTTCGCGTCTCATGCAAGGTATAAGAAGTTTCACTGGGCCTGGCCGGGTTCTGACAGGGATTTCTCCTGCAACTTGTTCGCGGAAGCGAAGATAGGCGGCTGATTACAAGCGGAAGGGGTTGTCTCGCAATTGCGGGGACGCCCTTGCAGACGACGATTGCACTAACGGGATCCTTCTGCGCATTCCAACCGTGTGATCCATCTCGCTCGTTTCCACCTTTCTGACGTGATAAAGCGATGACAATGCCACCGGTCGATGCACCCGCGATATAATTCAAATAATTTGGCGGCTGTACGTCCAATTACATTATTGGATTTGCTCTCGGAGTTTATTTACCTGCACTGACACATAACAGCCAAGTTAAAATAAATGGTCTTTTTTGAAGTATTTCGGGATTGGCCTTCTGCAGGTCAGGCGTGCCTAGGCTGCACTCATATTTATACATTATCATCACAAAATCCGTGGGCGTATTTATCGATAAGCCACACGTAAATCCCTATTCACCGAAACCGACTACTGCTTTCTCCCTCTGAGCAGTAAACAGCTTCATGGCAAGATTCATTTGATTGCCAGGCTGTTCCTCGCGCACATCAAGTTAAACGCAAATTCCCTACAAGCACTTCCTATTTCGAAACAGAATGGTATGACTAGATACATACTTATTTCTGTGAAGACTCCAATTTTCTGAGAAATATAATCTGTACGGCGTTTATCTAGCTCCCATTTACATTCAGAATATCACTGTTGTATATGGTTGTTACGAATTTCTCTAAAGTGTCCCAATTTCCGCAATCGCTGCTAATCTGCCGCCGCCTTAAATATTTTCTAGCTACACGCAGCATAGACAAGAAGCAGACAAAGTTAATGAAGACGGTTGTGAAGTCGTTGCAATATCGTAAATATGCTGTTCAGTGACTGCAGCAATCGGCTAGTGAATAATGGGAGACACTAAACACATTCCCTCAACATTTTTTCGATATTTGTGCGGAATTTCACGTTGAGATGTTAGGTCAACTAGCGATCTTAATATTCATGGCTCCTTTCATTTGGCTCTTAAAGCAAAATGAAAAGCGCGAAATTAAAAAAAAAAACACAAAAAATTACCGGGGCTGCCCGGTGGTCTGCAATTTATTTATACTACAAAGGTCTTGCACCATCTTCATCACCTGCAAAACAAAGTTCGCGCCCTGATCGGTTACAAGCTGCTCAAGCACGCGGTATGTCAGTATCACTCCGACGAAAATGCCCGCTACGGGTTCCGCCTTCTGGTCTGCCAGTGGGAAAACTTCCGCATAACGGCTCAGATAGTCTACAAAAAAATTCGGGCCAAATCCAGTAACGTGAAAACTAGGTAGGGGCGACCCATGCAGCGTATAAGTCTACTCTTGGTGATTGATTGACTGATTGATTTATTGATTGTAGTGTTTATCGCCCCGACACAACACAGGCGATGAGGCGCGCCGTAGTGGAGGGCTCGGGATTAATTTCAACCACCTGGGTATCTTAATGTGCGCCGAAATCTAGTACACACGGGCGTTTTTGCTTTAGCCCCCATCATAAAAGCGGCCGCAGCGGCAATACAGATGAAACCATTGGGAAGTAGAGGTATACAGCTTTGCTGTAAAAGTCTCTTGTCTTTGAAGAACGAAGCTACCTTGCACGAGGCGCAAACTAGTGTCGCGGTGTTTTTTAGTGCGCGTTACGAATCGCTCCAGGGCGACGCGTAAACGATCGCCCGGGTTTTTTTTAGTACGCGTTACATTGTACCCTGAGGCGTAAACAAGTCTCCCTGTATTTTAGTGCAGTGACTACAAGCGGCGACGATAGAAAACGCCAACAGCCCCAGCACCTAAGGGGCTTCTGCTCTAAAACTAGTACTTAGTTGTTTCCGGCGGTCGTAATCGGTAGGTCGCCCACTATATCCATCGCAGTGCGTTTGACGGGCTTGCGAAGTTCCCTCAACTGCAAAGGAGCGCGCTTCGGATTTTTGGGGGTTTTATGGGGAGCACGAACGCGGCGCTTCCGGAAATAATTCCAGCGCGTCTACCCGCATTAGCGCTAAAAGTACGCAATGCCTATCCTCTGGCGAGTTTTACGTGCTTTACACGCATGAGCTCACCTCTAATGGGTGCAGGCACTAATAAACATCCCGTACTTCCGCCTGCCTTGCACCTGAACCGCAGCAGACCCCCGTCGTGAATATAATATTGTCCCTCACTGTCACCTGCGTAAAGCGATTTGGCCATTTTTCCGATGTCAAGATCATGGAGCTGCTTTAACTTTCATGCGGGACCCCTCCACCGATGTCACAAATTTATCCCTCACCCGTACTGGCACCCTGCTGAAGTTGCCAGCGTTCTGATTCGTTTTGGCTGCCCTGTGAACGACTTCAAAGTTGTTCCTGCTAAAGGAGGTTCCACCTTGCCAGCATAGAGCTGGGGTTGCGAGGATTCATCATTTGAGCGGCTGAAAGCCCATGACGATCTGAAAGTGCCACCGTATAGGAAACACCGAACCTGGCGCACTGACCTAACGATGGCATGGCAAGGACCTCCTGCTCGCTAGAGCCGTATTTATGTTTTGTTGGGTGCAGCTGCCCACTCACGTACGACAACGGTGTGTTCTTTGCCGTCGATCTCATGCGATAACACCACCCCTATCGCCAACTTGGAGGCGCCTGTCGAGAGTGAGAGCGGTCCGCTTGAAATCCGAAATCCGGGAATTTTAACAACGGGGCCTCCGCCCAGCATGCGTGTCATAGCCGAGAAAGGTTGCACGTCCCTCCTCCCCCAATTAATGGTTTCTGGGTTGTCAGATGTGCTAAGGTGCACCTGTTCGGCAAATTGGGGAATGCGTCACTAGTAATCGGAGAGGACGCATAGGAATTCCCTGACTTCGGTTTTTGTTGTGCGCTTCTGAAATGCCTCAACGAATTGTATTTTGGACGGGTCTGCCCGAACTGCCTCGCCCATATGGTGTGTCTTATAGGTATTTTACGCATAAATTGGCATTTGGATGGTTTAAGCTTAAGACCGTCCGCAGGTACCCTTTGTAAAATTTAGCGCAGCTTGGTTAGGTGGCTCTTAAAATAGGTGCTGTACACGATTATGTCGTCCAAGTGCTATACATGATTATGTCGTCCATAATACCAGTCAGGATGACGTGTGCCGTGCGTTGTCGTACCCCTGCGCTGTTTAGGCCATGACGTGTGCCGTGCGTTGCGCCACCTACCCCTGCGCTGTCTATAGGCATTCAACGCCATAATTTCTTTCAACGCCATGATGTCACCCGGCGTTGCCGCGTGCCTCGGCGCATTTCTTTAACTCAGGTTCCAGGTGCGCCCTGCCTCAAACACTGCTCCCTCTCCCGTCACCGCATGCCTCTCCCCCATTCTCTCCCGTCAACAACAGGCGCACCCCCTCCTACACTATATAAAAAAATTACTTACCGGCGCCTGCCGCATCTACACTATCTTCGTCCCACCCCTGCGGGCGGAATGCAAGGTACAGGGAACTCTACCCACTGCGCCACAAAGCCGACACAGAATGGAGGGCTACTAACGCGCCTTATATCCTTCGCTCATTCAAACTACGTCAAGAAGCTGCTGATACAACGCATTCACTACCTGTGGGCGGAACGCAAGGTACATGGTGCTCTCCCCTGCGCCACAAAACCGACACAGGCCACAAAACCGTGAAAGCCCCTTATATCCTTGCCCCTTATATCCTTGACTACTCAAGAACGTGCTGCTGATACAACGCATTCACTACCACCAACTCCCCAAACACTAATACGCAATACACCCAACCCCCCCCACCCCCTATGTGCATTTACTCGAGTCCCCTCGCGAGGAGATGGGCCCTTTTATTTGTCGTGTTGATGCATCTCTATCTGCTAATATCCGGAGGACGTGTCTACCATTATAAAAACTTCGCAGAACTGTGTTCCGACACTGTATAAAATGTTCGGGAGGGGCTAAGGGTTATGAGGCTCAAGTCGTGGTAATCGACGACGAAACGATATGACCCATCCGGCTCCTCTACCAGCAGCGGCAGTGCACCCCATGCAGACGTAGAGTGCTTGAATATGTCTGCGTCGAGCAGCTCGTTAACGTGTAGTTTCATCACTTCCCGTTTTAAGCAGGGGCTTCGATACGCACCGCGGTAGACCGGAGTCGCATCGCCATTTGAAACTCGGTCTTTGTTCACCTTGCAAGTTCCGATACCTGTGCCGCTGTTAGCAAAAACGGGTACGAACATTGTGATAGACTCTCGAAGTCGAGATTTATCTGGTTCGGACACTTGCGAGAGATCAAACTGGCAGAGAGGTGAGCTCCGTATACAAGTGCATCTTCCGGTGACGTCTCTGCTACCACCGTAGGTATGAGTGCACCCACGAGTTCGTTGTGGGCCAAGCTAATGTTTTAAAATGTGTTACTGACGCGCACAGGAACCTTGCCAGTATCGGTAGCTCTAACTAAACCGAAAGCGCCGGCGATACCCGACACCTCAAGGAGATTCCTTCCCGCTACACCCAACTGTCCCTTAGCGAAATCGGAAGTCACACTCACTCAATGGGGGCAGCACGCTTTCCTCGGCGAGGTGTATGGGCAGGCTTTCGCAAGAGTGCCAGTCGTGGCGTGTGCTGGTCTCCTCGTTTTCACTTACTAGTTCAGAACCCGACGCCCCTTGCGCTGATGAAACCTCTGCTTAGTAGCAAATCTTCCTTATATTCAGGAAGAATGTTTTGCCCAATTAGTCCAGCTACCGGCATCCTGGCCCTCTTTGTAGAGACGAAGAACGCTCTCCCGTTTTCAGAGGCACTTCACGGCCCGTTATAATTTCTAAAGGGTCGCCCGTGATGCCAAGGAGGCATCTTTCTTGCCCTACCGACCGGTGTTTGGCTCGCCTGTCGGGCAAAATGTCGTCTCGAACACTTTCTCCGAGGAGCCCGTTTCATCAGGCATTTCAGAGGTGCTCCCCATATTTCACATTATCGGGTCAGTCTCCCCGCATATTGCCGTGCAAACCACGTATCGGTTTGTTTATTTATTGTTGTTTTACTGCCCGGCCATGCCCTGCTCTTTTATCTGTGTCATAAGCGAAGCGCGTCTTTCATTCTGTTATTTTTTTATGCCGCAAGGGCTATCTCATTCAGAAAAGCAGACAGTTTCATCTTAACCTCACTAGCCCAGAAATAATCTTCTCTGATCTACAATGTTCTGGATGATAAATCGACGGTTCCAGAAACACTCCCGCCGAACGATAAAAGCCTGCAGAGCAGACGTCGCGGCATTCCTTTCGACGATCCTCGCCTGCGGAAGTCAATTTGTTGACCGCTGCTTCGCCGCTTCTGTACTATTCCGAGTTGTTAGGGGAGCACAAGTTGCTCCAATAGACTTGTTTTCTTTGAAGACAACTTCGTCGTCTTTGGCCACGTGACATCTGGTGAGGTGCGAGGTAAATGCACCCTACGCCCTCAACTACCATGATGAACGCAGCGACCATGACCTGCACTACCCTCGTTTTTCAGCAGCCCCGGGAACCACCATCATTCCGCGGATCCCCCGGAGAAAACCCTGACGACTGGTTGGAGAAAGTGGAGCGCCTCGGCATCTTTAACAGGTGGGATGACGAAGAAACTTTCCGCCATGTCTTCTTCTACTTAGAAGATACAGCCCGAACGTGGTTTGAAAACCATGAAAGCTCCCTAACCGACTGGACACTCTTTAAGAGGGAGTTCCTCAAAACATTCGCCACCGTTGTGCGGAAACGACGAGCCGCCCTTTTATTGGAAACGCACACGCAACACTCCAACGAAGAGGTCGTGATCTTCGTTTGTCTTCGTTGGTCGTGATCAAGCAGCTGTTTCGCCGCGCGGACCCCGAAATGACAGAAGAAAAGAAGTTACGCTTCTTGATGCGCTGTGTGAAGAAGGAACTCTTTGCTGGACTTGTCCACAACCCGCCCAAAACCATCGCCGAATTCGTGACCGAAGCCAGCACGATTGAGAGGGCTCTCGAAATGCGTGCTAAGCAGCATCATCGCAACTTCGTTGGCGCGGCCAATGCGAACTACGTGGACAACATGCGGATTCCGGCTGATAGCCTACGCGAAACCTTCCGCGCAGTAGTGAGTGAGGAACTGCAAAAACGTCTCCCAACGCCGCCGCAACCCGCAGTCGCTTCCCTTACGGACGTCATCAGGGAACAAGTTCAGCAAGCCCAGGGTGCATTAACAATGCGAGAAGCACCCCGCGAGCCCCAAGCCACGACCTACGCGGCTGCTGCCCTTCGACCTCGCCCACCTTCACCCTATCGTGACGCCAGATAATCATCCGCTGTGCTACCACTGCGGAGAGGCCGACCACATCTACCGTCGCTGCCCCTGCCAGAGGCTCGGTTTGCGAGGAGTTCTCCGTCGACGCTCCCCGACCCCGACCCAGCCAGCGCCCATCGGAGATCAAAGAATACCTGTCCAACACCAGCCGTGGATCAGGCCGTTTCCACCGATCGCCGTCGCCCTACCCATACCAGTTGCCCAACCGTCGTAGCAATGCTGATTTCGCACGTGGAAGGTCCCCCAGCCCACGCGGGAGAAACTAAAAGCAGCAACTTCTGGAGGTAAAGTTGCACGACCACAGAAAAATAAAAAACCTCCAACGACGCAACGACTCGCGGAAGACGATGATTCCCGACATGCCCTCCGCCCGACGACCCGATCTAACCCGGACGTGACTCCTGAACACGACGAAAACCACACCGCGCGACGCGTACCGACATGATCGAACCTGCCGCTGAGACGACTACAACGACGACGCACAGTGCCCGACCGTAAACACGACCAGCCGAGATGCGACGCCCCGACGCACCGGGAACTCAAGGAAGGCAGCGTCCGACGTCCAGTTGTCCATCGACGGCTTTGACGTAGTCGCCCTCATCGACACGGGAGCCGACTACTCGGTGATGAGCGGATCATTCGCGTCCAAGCTGAAGAAAGTTACGACAAGATCGTACGGTCCGCATATACGCACAGCAGGAGGCCATCTCGTAACGCCAAGTGGAACGTGCACATCACGCGTCACCATAGACGGCATCACGTACCCTGCTGCATTCGTCATTTTGCCTAACTGCTCCTGCGACGTAATTCCTCAGAATAAACTTTTTGACGGACAACGGCAAACAATTCGCCTACAGACCAAGTTGATAACTTTTGCCTCCGATCACTCCACGACGCCGCAGCCGAACCCCGAACACCGTGCTGCTGTAAGGATCGATGACGATCATGTCACCCTGCCACCTCGCGCAAGCTTGATGGTCGCGTCTACTGTGAAGAGGTTGCCCCTGACGTGGAAGGTATTACAGAGAGTGACAAGGGGTTGTTTCTCGGCCGCGGTGTCTCTGTCGCAGAGGCATCGAGAGCTTTAGCCAACGCCAATTCCTAGTTTCGGTCACTAATTTCACCGAGGAGTACCAGCATCTAAACAAGGGCCCGAAATTGCGTTGTTCAAAGAAACGCAAGATGCAAGTGACGTGATCGCAATTGGCGACTTTGAATGCGCACGCGCAGATGCTTTCAAGCTGCCGCATCCTTTGACGTGAACCCGGCGCTGGCGCAAGAAAATCGGGACAAATTATTGGATTTGCTGCGTCGCTACAGCGAGTGTTTTTCGTCGAACTCAAAGTTACGTCAGACACACCTGGCGAAGCACCGAGATAATAACCGAGGATGAAACCGACCTACCCGACAGTCACCGTACCGCGTGTCTTCGCACGAGCGAGAAGCCATCTTGACACAAGTCGAAGACATGCTCAGCGACGACATTATACAGCCATCGAAAAGCCTCTGGGCTGCTCCGGTCGTACTCGTGAAGAAAAAAGACGGCACACTGAGGTTCTGCGTTGACTACCGGCGATTGAACAATATCACCAAAAAGGACGTGTACCCCCTGCCACGAATCGATGACGCCCTCGACCACCCTTACCACGCGAAGTACTTCTCATCGATGGATCTGAAGACAGGCTACTGGCGAATTGAAGTGGACGAAAAGATCGAGAGAAGATTGCATTCATAACCCCGGACGGCCTATACGAGTTCAAGGTGATGCCGTTTGGTCTATGCACGGCGCCAGCAACGTTTTTGAGAGTCATGGACACTGTGCTAGCTGGCCTGAAGTGGCACACCTGCCTCGTATACCTCGACGACGTTGTGGTATTCTCCCGGACTTTCGACGAACACCTTGCTAGGTTCCAGTCTGTACTCGAGGTCATCCGTACGTGGGGGTTAACACTGAAGCCCGAAAAGTGGCGCTTCGCATGCGAGGAACTCAAGTTTTTGGGCCATGTCGTCAATGCTGCGGGAGTCCGGCCTGACCCGGCGAAAACTTCAGCCATAGCGAACTTGCCGAGACCGAAAGATAAGAAGTGCGTGCGGAGATTTCTTTGACTGTGCGCATACTACCGGTGCTTCGTCGCAAACTTCGCTTCTATTGCAGAGCCACTCACGCGATTGACGAAAGATAGCACCCCTTTCAGCTGGGAAAATGCCCAAGAAAAAGCATTCTGCGAGCTGCAACAATGCCTGCAAAGCCCGCCCGTGCTCGCGCATTTCGACGAAAATTCCGAAACGGAAATGCACACTGGACGCCAGTGATATAGGCTTGGGTACCGTCCTCGTACAAAAGCAAAGCGGGTGCGAAAACGTAATCGCCTATGCAAGCCGTGGTCTGTCGAAGGGAAAAAGAAACTATTCTGCCTCTAAGAAAGAGTGCCTGGCTATTATATGGGCCATTTCGAAATTTCGCCCATACGTGTATGGAAGACCGTTCAAGGTGTGACAGACCACCATGCGCTGTGTTGGCTCGCAAATTTGAAAGACCCCTCTGGCCGTCTTGGTAGGTGGAGCTTGCGCCTGCAAGAATTCGACGTTACAGTAGTCTATAAATGCGGCAGAAAACACTCCGACGCCGACTGCCTGTCCCGCGCCCCCGTCCACCCACCACCACAAGACTGGTGAGGACAGCGCGTTCTTCGGAGTCGTGACGGAGAGTGACCTAGCCACCCAGCAGCATGCCGACCCCGACTCACGCGTCATAATCGACTACCTCGAAGGACGCAACGTCGCCGTGCCTAGGACCTTCAAACGCAACCTACCAGCATTCAGCCTGAAAGACTCCGTTCTCGTAAAGAAGCATTTGAGCCCCGGAACCAAAACAAGGTATTTTCTTGTCATCCCAGCAGACCTTCGCGACAAAATATTGGAGGCGTGCCACGACGACCCGACTTCCGGACATCTCGGACATCTGTTCCGGACATCTCGGAACAGCCCGCACAATTGGAAAAATCAAGGCGAAGTACTACTGTCCCCGCTTACATCCGACGTCACCCACTACGTCCGGAGCTGCCGTGACTGCCAGCGACGAAAAACGCCACCGACGAGACCCGCCGGACTTCTGCAGCGATCGCCGTCCCCATCGAGGCCCTGCCAACAGATTCGAATTGACCTGCTGGGCCCGTTCCCTACATCCCGATCCGAGAACAAGTGGACTGTCGTAGCGACAGACTACATGACGCGCTACGCTGAGACCGCCGCTCTTCCGAGGGGGACTGCAGAAGAAGTGGCAAAGTTCTTTATAAGCCAAGTTGTTGGAAACTGGAGAAACGTGTAACGCATGCATTTCCACAGTCATACCCAAAAACTCGAAATTCCCCATCTCAGGAACCTAGCACAACCACTTTGCGAAAATGATATTTTCCGTAAAGCAGGAAGTCAACGAGAACATGAAAACTCTAAATTAGATTCTTGGATTCTGAATATTTCTTGTGTTATTCGCTGCCAAATCGCACTCTCTATACATTTGTATTGGGTAGTTTCCATGGCTCTGGAGGAAGAGGAGGGGAAACTTTATTGCACGAAGGGCGTGCCCCTTATCAGTAAGCCAGAACCCCTTGCGATTCGGAGGCTTGTAGGACGAGACCGATGACTTTTTTCTGATGGCTGGAGGCCTGGCTGAGTAGCAGGGCCTCCTAGGATGCAGCATTTCTGTGAGGTTTTTGTAGGAGGGACACGTCCAGACCATGCAAGCGAGATTCGCTATGCCCTGACATATTTTTGCATTTGGAATCGGGTACTTTCGGGTGCCATATACTGTACAATACGTGGTTTGGGAAGATTCCCGCCTGTACCCTTTTCCAGTATATCTCCTCTTTCCTAGTAAAGTGGGCGTGAGCAGGGGGTAGTACTTTCCTCGCTAGTATTGTACTATTTCGTGGAAGTTTTCTAGCGCGTCGTCTGCACTCCGGGAGTGGCTCCGCGTACGGAGGAAACGCGTCTGGCTCGGTGGCGGCGGCGATCGTCCGGAAAACGACG
>JABSTR010000896.1:0-36130 GCA_013339765.2 Haemaphysalis longicornis | reverse complement strand
TGTCCTTGTTGATTTCAGTTTTTTATTATAAATATTAATATAAAAGTTTTATTCGCAATTTCATCTACGTGATGAAAGCAGCTCCCAATTCAATCTTGTTTCATAGCGGTACAGCTTCCCGCCATTGATACCGTCCCAGGACGAACCTTGCCGCCCTGTTCTGTATTTTTTCTATCTTATCACTGAGAGATACCTGCGCCGGATCCCAGACAGCGCAGGCGTACTCTAAGACTGGTCGTACACACGTCAAATACGCACATTCTTTAAGTCGCTGATGCGAACATCTTAAGTTACGCTGAATAAAATTTAACACTCTCGCAGCTTTCGCGACAACATAATCCACATGTACATTCCATGAACAGTCAGAAGAAAAGAAAACCCAGGTATTTGTACTTTTCTTCGTGGTAACTGGCACACCATTTATACAGTATCTATATTCGATCTTCTTTTTCTTCTTTGAAATACAAAGATTAATGCACCTATTAAAATCAAAGACATTTTCCACGTTGTACACCAGTCATGAATACGCACCAAATCGTTTTGAAGTTGGGAGGCATCCTGCTCACTCTTAATTTTCCGGTAGACTATACAATCATCGGCAAAAAGCCGGATAGACGATGAGATACCAACCGAAATATCATTGATATAAATTAAAAACAACAAAGGACCTAAAACAGAGCCCTGTGGCACACCTGATGTCACGTCAACATAACTGGATGCTTTTCCATTCAAAACAACACCCTGGCGACGATGCTTTAAATAATTTCAGATCCAGAATATCACATTTAGGTCTAAATTAAAGGACTTAAATTTTTTTTCAAAAGGAGAGCATGCGAAACCGAATCAAAAGCTTTTTAGAAATCAAGAAAAATACAGTCAATCTGCCCACTTTCGTCAATACTAGATGATAAATCGTGATAAAATTCAACGAGCTGCGTGGTACAAGATAGTCCTTTACGGAATCCATGCTGATTTTCTATTAACAATTTGTGCTGTGTTATATGTCGCATTATTTCCTTGTACAAGATGTGCTCAAGTACTTTGCAGGCAATTGATGTTAATGAAATCGGTCTATAGTTGACAGCTTCCTTTTTGGGTCCACCTTTGTGGATCGGTACAACGTGTGCCATCTTTCAGTCATCTAAAGAGACACCAGTAGATAAAGACGTCGAGTAAATTAAGTAAAGAAACATGGAAACAGGAGAAGCACAATGTTTGTAAACACGCAGAGGAATGCAGTCAGGACTATTCGCTTTTGTTTCATCGAGATTACTTAGAAAGGCTTGAATGCCGTTCACGCTAAGCTCAATAGGCTGCATTAAGGGTACGGGATAAACACATGGGATATCACAGTATTCATCAGTCTTTGGCGAAAATACAGAATAAAAATATTCATTAAGGCAGTTCGCCTTGTCTATATCTTCCGAGAATACTCCATTATTGTATTGGATTTCGTTAATACCAGTAGCATCCGACCCGCAACGTTTTAAGTACTACCAAAACATTTTGGGATTTGTATTTATTTCTTCGTTTAGCCTATTTAAGTAACCCGCCTTCTCGTTTTTTGCCATAACTTTGTATTCACGCGTTAGGGCGCTTAACCTGTCGAAGTGTTTTTTCGTCTTCGTTCTTATGAAGCTACGTATACTCGCTGTCGGTTTTTATTTTTTTTTTATAACTGTGAGGTAACCCAAGGCTTCTTGCGGCTTTTCATCCCACGAGAGTGCACACTTGGTATGCAAATATCTACAAGTTTCATTACTTCACTTTTAAAAGCACACCACAATTCTTGTGTGGTAGAATATTCGGCAAGGCATTCGAAAACAGGCAGACGATTTGAAAGCGCCTGTGACATCGCTGAGTAGTCACCTTTACCAAAAAGAAATACCTTCCTTGTAGGTTTCTTCTTCGCCTTGTTCTTTTCAAACGTGATACTCACTACGACAGCGGTGTGATCGCCTATACCCGGAACGTTATCAAGTTACAATAGTGGGGACATTACAAAACATCAATTCTAGAATGTTGCCATTTCGGGTTGGCTGATGCACATACTGGTAGAGCCCAAAAGCATTAACGATGTTCTTCATCTCGCTGTTAATACGGCTAACAGTTTTGCACATGCATGCACCGTCATCCCAAAGCATATCTGGTAGGTTAAAGTCTCCAGCAAGAAGAAAGATTTCCCCAGAAATCTCCGAAATTGTTTCATGTAAAAGTTGAAATGAACTAATGTCGGAGGCAGGTGGTCGATGAAACGCCCCGACGGCAAAATAAGAATTATCTTCTAATCTGATGGAGCACCAAACTGATTCCAATTTCTCATGCCCAATATCAAGCGCCGATGAACGAAGTGAGCAGTGAACGAGTACAAAGTCACCCCCGCAGAGCAGGTGTACAGGTGTACAGAGCAAAGCTGTACACGTCTACCACAGAACAGTTTAATCTCCGTTAGAAAAAATGCCAAAGCACCAAGAATACACTTATACACAGCTTTCGTTGCTCCTCTGCAGGTTTCACGTAAGTGCAGATGGCCCAGGATTTTTCATGGTTGCTATAACTGAAACGTTTCGCGCATGTAGAGCATTGTCTTTTGGCACAATGTTCTATGGGCACACCCTGCCAAGAAGATGGGGAAGCCAACAATACGAGGGAACGACTCCCTCGACTCTACAGATCAGATGAGGAGTGACCTTCCAATGAGCCGCTATCACCGACAGGAGCACGAAGAACGAGACTGAGCATTGAATCGGAAAACATAGAGTCTTTGTTACAACGGTTGAGGAACAGGTGCTGGCACAAGATTATCAAAATTATCGAGAGGTAACAAGTAAATAGAAGAAGTTTCAGAGCTAACGTTACTGAAATTACCGTGAACACAACGTATCTTGCGAAGTATATCAGTTGCCAAAAAATATAAACAGGTTGAAGTTTTTGTAAGAAGCGAAGTCCCACGATACTCGCTCAGCATTGAGGTTGATGCAGCGCTGTCCGTAAGCGATGCCGCTATATATCAAACGTTGCTTGGGTGTAGCCTAGGCCATCCGCGGACAAACACGGAGATTCAAGAGCGAAGATGTGCGTTGGAGATTTCAACGAAGCGGGTCCCCAATGACGATGCACGCTCGAAAAAAAGCAACCATGACATCATTACTTCGAGCGATACGGCTTTGTCCCTGCAACGGACAAAGCCGTGCCCAGGGTAACGGGGAGAAATAAACGCATCAAAGAAAGCGGCTGCCGCCGTGGTATGCCTATTTTTCCTTGTTGCTTATTGTCGAAGGACCGGCGAGGTTCGGAACTGGTAGGCGACTTCGAGGCTAGTCGGGAAATTTTTCTAGGCCCCAAAGCGGTGGCCTTTTTTTTGTTATTTACTTTGCACGCTGTCGCGCGGTAATGTGCCGTGTCTCATATTAGCGCAGGCGCCCGAGTGATTATTCATAGATGCCCGGATCTAGAATTTTTCGGGGGGTCGCTCGAAGGAAATAGAAAGCAATCATAAAACAAAAGGAGGAAATTTATAATAATAGACGGTTTGCTATATAATTAAAAGCTTTACAGTAATAGTAGACGCAGTACACGGGACATTAACGCAACTATAAATTGCCAACTTAAAACTTGGCTCCTGTATGATCGCTATTTAGCC
Source organism: Haemaphysalis longicornis (assembly GCA_013339765.2). NCBI lineage: Eukaryota > Metazoa > Arthropoda > Arachnida > Ixodida > Ixodidae > Haemaphysalis > Haemaphysalis longicornis. The sequence continues at coordinate 32,487 of JABSTR010000896.1, read as the reverse complement.
TCAACTTTCGATTTCGAGTGCAGTTTGAGATAGTTATTCATTTATCAAACAGAATTGGTGTTCGAAACTTTCTAATGTTCAACATAGTCCTCCAGTTCAACCAACTCCAGCAATACAACCACTAGCTGGAAAGAAATAGGGCACTCATAAGCACAGACGAGAGGCACAACTTTGATTCCAAATTTCTGAAGATGGTGGTAGTTTGCTATTGTTCTCACATTTTTCACAGTTATTCTTAGAATGCGTTCCACGTGCTCTGGAAACTCAGTTACTAAAACATGTGCAGTCGCAACCTCCTTTCAGGAAGCATGCTCCAATACAACTTTACTTTCTGCAACTGTTCGGCATCAAACACGCATTTTTCGCTCATAATTCGTAAACTGAAGAAGCAGCGGCGAAACATCACAACGTATCTTTAGTTTCTAACTTGTGAAAATTCTCACCGTCCAAGGGCTTCAACACACGATCTTCTCATAAAATGTCTTCGGCTACTGAACATATTTTCAAACATGTTCTTCAGATGTGGGGAAAGGCATTCGGCAGTGTCAGGACGCCTTGCAGGAAAACAGTGGTTAATATAAATTTTATGAATATATTGCTAGAGTTGCATTAAAAAGTCCTCATATGAGCGTTATTTTCGATAAATCGACGACTCTCTTGTACATAATATTTTTGTGTTTTCTTGCGTCGTATATACATTGCTGCGCGCTGACATCAATAAGCGCTTTTTATTTACTATTCCCATCTTTCAAGTATTCGTTTTCATGGCCCTTTTATATATGCGGCGCTCCAGCGAGCAAAAGTACCATTTAAATTATTATGAGCTGTGCCCTTGTTGGTTACGGCCAACGAATCACAATCCGTACGGTGTTTTGGACAATTCTACGGCTGTGTTTTATTGCCGGCCCCTTTCTGCCGTCAAATAATAAGACATAGTCGGTTTTCATGTTGTTGATACAGATCGCGCACGTGTTTGTGTAAACTAACTGATTTATGTAACAATTTATGGTGTCTATATTTACAGCATTGGAAGCCTTAAATAATGTTTTGATTGCCTCTTTTGGCGGCTAAAATGCCATTGTTTAATTCCTTTAAATTCTCCCTCTTCTCATGATGCATCCAAAATTTACATTTCTGTGTGACGTCAAGAAACCTTCCGAGAATTCTCACCGCTAATGTGGATTGAACATTTCCAAAGACTCACCAGGAGAAGATTCGGATTCATTTAATGGTTTAGTTTTCTTTGGTCTCAACGTGCCATTCCGCATTTTTCACAAATTTGTTCAATTGTTCGGCAAGTAACGGTGAGAGTTACCATGAGGTGGTCACAGCTGATTAATCAATTTCTGAAGGGTGTATCTCAAATATAAAAGGGAGCTGAGCTTCTGGCCTTACCACATCATACGGGAATGCTTAAAAGCCCACTAGTTAAATGGGGGGTTCAAAGCTGCCTCTGTATGCACTCGAAAAAACATAACAGGATTACCTCTAAAGATCTGCGATAGCCTTTGGGGCTTCGCGCGTGTATAGAAACAGTGGAGCAAGGGATTTGTTTTCTGATTTCTACCAGGAAACAAGTACGAGTGTTTCCTCGCTGTGGCCGTAAGGCATACTTGAACATGTTGGTTTGCGTATTTTTTTCTGATAACAATTTTACCGTTTATATTATGGCGTACCTTGAGCGGCAAAGTTAGCTTCGCGCACGTAAGCTACATCAGGTGTATGACACAAACCAATTAAGGTTATCAAGAAGTAGGGACTGTAGTGAATTTGTAAGCGTAGGTTCTGGCACAAAAACAACAAAAAATGCCCTACATCCGGTCCCAACGATAACCTGACGATAGGATTTGTAAGCAAAACAGGTTACTCTCGAGACATTACATTGCAAATATTGGTTTTATTTCGAGAGGTTTCGTAGCCTTAGATTACACTCAAGCGGTGGAGTCTGCAGTTGCACATACAAAAAGGCTCGTATACAAAGCGTAGCACAACACGAGTCTATCCTCGACGGTTGTCTATGTTTACTCAGCCGAGAGGAAAGGAGAAATGACGGTACAATGCGGGAATTACTGTACCCAGTCAAAACGTGCACCTGGATACCGTATTGACACAATTGTAAGTGGACGCGACCCGGACATAGATCGACCGCTCACAAAATTGTAAGCCCGAAAAAAGAACAAACACGTACTGGGAGACGCGTTTGAAGCTCCGAAACGCAACTTCATAGCATTGTGGCTATACTACTCTTTCCCACTTGTATTATCATTCTTTGTACTGGTGCGGTCGGCACTGCTCCGGCAATCCCACAACACATCGTTGAGATACCACAACTCAAAATACCCGCGGATGTTATGATACCCGGTGTGTCAATGCCTCCATGTAAACATCATGATCAACAGCCTATCTGCGCCCACTGCAGGGATAGGCCGCTACATTAATTTACAATTACACCGGTCATGTGCTAACTTAGACCAATTTACCCCTGCAAACTTCTTTATCTCATCTGCACATCTAACGTACTGTCACCCCCTGCCCCGCTTGCCTTCTCTAATGATCCACTGTGTTACCCTTAATGACAAATGGTTATCTTGCCTCCGCCCTACATGCCCTTCCCACGTCCATTTGTTATTATTACTGGCTAGTAATTTGTGATTAACACGCGTTTGTTTTCTGACCCACTCCGCTCTCTCCTTGTCCATTAATGTTACACGCATCATCTTCGGTTCCATCACTCGCTGAGTCGTCCTCAATTTAAGTTGCACCGTCTTAGTGTGCCTTCAAGTTTCTGCCCATAGGTTAGTATCGGTCAGATGCAGCTGTCCTGCCCTTTCTTCTTCAGGAACAATAGTAGTCTGCCATTGATTACCTGAGGATGCCTGCTGAATGCAATCCACCCCATACTCAAATTATCTCTGCCTCATGGTGGGGATGCGAAGTTACAATTTGGCGTCAGTAGATTTATTTGCTTGGCACTTCCACTGCCTCACCACCAATCTCAAATCGTTGCGCTCTCCCTAGGGTATTGATCATTACTTTATTTTCTGCATATACATTTTCAGGCCTACGGTTCTGTTAGTCCAGTGGGGTATGCACGCTTTGGAATTCGTCCTCCAAGTTAGTTAGCAAGGCAACGTCATCAGCAAATCTGGGGTTACTGAGGCAATCTCTATTAATCTTTACTCACACCTGTTCCCAATCAAATCTTCTGAACACTTCTAAACAGGCTGTGAATAAAATTGCAGAGATTGCGTCTCCTGTCTGACGCTCTTCCTTATAGGTATTGTACTGTTCTCCTTAGAGAGGATGATTGTACCTGTGCACCAATTGTAACTATCCTCTAGTATTCTTACATAATGCTTGTCTACACCTTGGTTCCGTAATCCCTGAATGACAGCCGAGTGAATTCCTTTCTATTATTCTATGAGGACTATTTATAGGGGTTCAGTACACTCCGCGCACTTCTCTATCACCTGATTGATCGTGTGAATATGGTCCCTTGTTGAATCGCCTATGAAACCCGGCTTGCTCTTTAGTTTGACTGAAATCTAAGGTTGCCGAAACTCTGTTAGGGATTAGCTTCGTAAGTACCTTGTGGAAGACTGCGAGCAAGCTGATTGGCCTGTAAGTTTTAAGTGTCACATGTAACCTTTCTTATGAATTTTATGCGCTCTGACGCCTCCATAATTTAAACTTTATTACTCCCGGCACCCTCCTCCGGAACCCTTTTTTGGCTACATTTCGTCTGTAGGGGATAAACGGCGTTGTTCGTGGGAACTCGCGCCGCCGGAGCAGTGCACCGCGTGACCGCAGATCGTCGCAAACCGTGAGTGACATGGCAGTAGCCCCACGATTTTTATTTGGAATCGAGACGCGCAGCCGTGATACCGTGCCCCGCAGAATCAGCACCACTGCCATGGCTCGCCCGCCTCCTTCTCCAGAAGCCCGCCCGCCTCCGAGACGTCCGGCCTCGGCAGGACGTCTCCTCACGTTTCCTTCATAATTTGCGACCCTCTGAGGCACTACCAATGTGAAAGTTGCGATTGCACCCTAGGAGACATCATTCAGGGCTTTACACGCTGGTCTGGATTCTGGAGCGCATCCGTCCAGCCACCCCCTCGGTCTTCTGGGACTGCCTAAGTTCAACGAGAAAGACTCTCCTGTGTGTTGCGGGCTTCTTCAGGGCCATTTTTTCATCACATTCATCAAAATCCAGGCGCAGCATTCCAACATACCCGGCGGGGCTTTTCCAATGCGCACGGGGATAACTCTTAGACGGCCGCTGCACAGAGCAGTGGGAGATGGCTAACCAGCCGGGACCCGGCCCGCCAGAGGGTCTTGGTTTCTCGGGCCATTGAGGCGGCCCGGTCAAGAGGCATCCTGGACTAGGAACGCTTCACCTCCACCCTTTTCCCTTTCCCTTTTGCTCCAATAAATGTTTACAACTACTACTACCTTATTGTTTACGAGTATTTCTAAAAAGCAGTCCTTGTTCATTCTGGCTGGACCACCCGTTTTAATTGTTAGCAAGCTTATCCTGTTGCAACAGTGGCAAGTCATGCGTTTGTGCAAGCACGGTAGTCTGGCTCTTCAACCAGCGATCCTCTGCACCCGTAGGTACCATTGGACCATCAGCCGCCACTGAGGAAGCGCCACTTTCAGCTCCGTATCCCGTGTGAAGAGAGCACCCTGTGGCTTTGCGTGGCCCAGATACACATGTTACCGTCATCAACGTTCACGGCCTGTCGATACCGCGGCGAAGCTGAGAAGTTCTGGCAAGGTTCTTTTCGTAACGTGGAATCTAAGGCTGACGTTTTCAGGCCCAATCTCTGCCTTCAACTAAAGCAGTTTTACGCCAAAGTATTTGACGTCCGGCTGGCTCAGCCGAAGTGTTTTCCTCCGCCAACGGCATTGCCAGTGGCAGGGCTAAGTGCTAATTGTGTATTCGAGCCGTTCCAGCCAAACTCCTGTCCGTCGTTCGCTACAAGTTGCTGTCTGCTCCGTTAGTCGAATACTCCTAAATGAAGCAAGCGACCCTCTCGCCCACCAGCATTCATCAGCACGACAAAGCACCTTGCCAGGTGACCTCGTCCTCGCCTAGACGCCCAGCAGCCCTGACTACACGTGAGGGCATACCTGTATCCTCTCGTTCCCCGTTACGCCTCGACGCCTCCGCCGAAGTAATCCAGAAGTGCCCTGCACAATATGCCCGGGCCACATCCCAGTCTAGACCCATGGGCGAGTTTTCTCTGTCTAAACTCTCTCCACATGGAGACACAGCCAAGCCAGCTTTAACACCCGTCTCACAATAGGGACCCGACAACACGACCAGGGTGTCCCTTGCTTTAGACTTTGTCCCTTGGCCGATACCGGAGACATTGATATCAGTTTGTGCTCCACATCGCCTACTCATTCCATCACTTCAGCGGCCGCTGGGACTGACGCTTGGAAACCAGACCACTGTATCTCCACTGATTCACCAGGGCACGCAACGTCCTTAAGCCAAGAGAGAAATGTTTAAGGCTCCGTCACCTCCACTCCAGCTTCTCGCAATTCATTGCAACAAGTATGCTGCCCGTCGAAGGTTCCTCCGCAGTGGTCAGACGTAGATACTGCTGCAAACCTTTCTCAGTACCGTACGTCCAACTACCAACACTCAGCCTCCACCGTCACAGCCATAGAACAATTTCAAAGCACAGACCCTCCACCTGTATTACAATACAATTGTTCGCGAAAGCCTCCAGACTTGGCTATCCTGCCTCCAAGGACGATGTCCAGGACTGCGCACCAGCGGCTAATCTGCCACCAACACTAACGGCCATCACGAGGTGCCCCCAATGATCAGTGCCAAAGCGAACGCAGGACAAAGCAGCACGACGTCAAGCAAGGCGGCGAAAAGACAACCGCTCACTTCGACCGTCCTGAACAGAAGTTCGTGTAAAGACTTTGCGATGTCCATCGCGGCGTAATCCCACTACAGGCGCGCCTCATGTTATTGTGGTACGAAGCACCCGTCACTCAATCGGCTACGTTTTATCGGCGGATACCTCTCATTGTTTGTCAGCGTCATCCTGTCCAACAACAAGAGCCTGCTTTCTCTCCGTCCCCGACTCGTTGTGCGCCCTCCGACTCGTTGACTATTCAGCACCCTGGGAAGACCCCCCGAAATAACGGCAATCACCGAACAGCTTCTAAAGCCCGACCAGGACGGGACACAACCTGAAACCAGTGTGCAGCGTGCTGTTCCCCTTTCTCGGGGAATGTGACTGGAACGAAGAAGCATGTATTGTGCAATGCACGTAAGAGGTTTTCGCTGTTGCTTATTGTTTGTTCCGACGTGCTTCAACACCACGAGCCAACAAGAGGGGGTTAGGCATAGCAGTTTAACTGCGGCTGCCGACCGAGCTACCTTGAGATTGTCATGACCACATGACTGCTGCCTGTCATGAGCTGCGAGCCACGATGCACGAGTCACGTGCACGGTAGTTGTAATCAAGACACGGAGCTGAGAATAAGGGAGAAAGGAAGAAAGGGAGGGGGGGGAAACATTTATATTTTTAGTGACACTGGGCGACACTCAACCTAGGGCTCATCCCATGTGCGACAATTCCCGACGGGGTCAGCAGGGATAGAACCCTTGGTTCAGGGCTGAAAACCACGCCCGCACCCTGCCCCGCAGTATCAACACCGGCGGAATGGCTCGCCGTTTTCCCCGCAGTTCGCCTTCTGCTGATCGCTCGGCACTTTGCAATAAATCAAGGCAGGACGTCTCCTCACGTCCTCTTGAGATCCCAAAAGTATCTCAAAACGTATCTCATATCTTTCCAAACAATGTCTCCTAAATTCTTTGTCAGCTCTATCCACACCACTAAAAAAATTGTGCTGAGGGCTGGAGCAAAGCTCGAAGCAATGCACACACGCATTGTCTCTATCAACGTTTTTCTGAGAACCCAAGGCGCGTGTCGTTCACGTAAAAGTTACGGCAGTTGTAAACACGACTTCGCCTTCATTTCTCATGGGTGTTGACAACTACTTTATTTTCTTTTTTGGCGTACCATTGACCCAGTGCAATTATAGTATCTTGTGGTGGTGATTAAGAAATATCTTGAACATAATTGCTAGCATCCCAGCAATCAGTCACGCAACTACACCCACAAAACTCGGCCAGAAGTTGAGATTTACCCACCTTGATGGGCCAAATGCTCAACTTATTTATCAATTGCTCCACAGACCAAGAAACAAGTACTTTCCATGGCCTTCGCTCATAAACAATTGGCGTAAACTCCCCGTCTTGCTTGTGTGCTCTAGTGGCGATAAACACACCCCCCTTGATTTTTTCTGCCCTAGAATTATCAATTTCTCCACAGAGCAAGAAACAAGTACTTTCCATGGCCTTCGCTCATAAACAAATGGCGTAAACTCCACGTCTTGCTTGTGTGCTCTAGTGGTGATAAACACACCCCCCTTGATTTTTTCCTGCCCTAGAATCTCATTGTAGCTTTTCTTGGTTACATCGTTTGAACAGCTTTTCCGCTAATTTATTTTCAGAGCGTACGTTACCATTCTTTTCACTAAATCCTTTTACGACAGCCAAAGCAGCCTTTTCAAGCATCTGGTAGTACCACGAGTAACCCTTGTTTATCTGCCAGAACGATACCCAGGTTTTTCCTGACAAAATAATTACCGGCCTTACCAACACACAACCGTTTCCTATCGTGCACTGGAGCTGTTGTTACTTCATCAGCATAGTGTACCACACACCTGTCTTCTTTCAGCTACATAATGGGCGATGCCACTTGGTTTTGACAACATGCCGATAATGTCAACTTGAGGCTCAACGGAAAGTTTGGTCCTTCCCTCAGGACATCTTTCTGGAGCTCTTCCACCATTGTTCCCCATAATGTCCTCCGGTGATCACTTTTGAGTTTTGGCACGGTTGAACATATCTTGCATCTGCCTGCTTTCACCAGCCCCGAAATATTTTCATATCCACTTTCACCAGCCCCGAAATATTTTCATTTGCTCGTCGTATCCACGTGTTCACGCAAATGGAGTTGCAGGCGTACCAAGTCGCTGCTCCGCTAAATGCAGTGGAGCGGAACCGTTCTGGACATCAAATTCACGTTTCAGCAGGATCACATTTGCTCGTCGTAGTCGCTCTATGCAAGAAAACGCTTCGAACCAATCACCTACATGCTCCTTGGCAGCTTCAGCACACGGCACTGCTTCAGACCACTGATTTAACCTACTAAGCTTGTCACATGCCCGTTCTTTTTACTTCTTCTCTCTTTGGCCCTGTTCTATGGAGCCTCCCCTACCCTTGCGATTGGTTACTGAGCTTTCTCCTCTAATAAGGCTTTCTCCTCTCATCTCTAACTTCCGCTAAGTCGCACTTTCACTCATTCAAGAAATTTCGGCAACAGATAGGCCGTTTGCACGGCGTTGGTTATCCGAGAAATGTTTTTCAAGCATTGGGTAGCCAGCTACTAGGTAAGTTTAAAGAATAATGAAAGCGACATACAATGAAGGGAAGCGTGCGCAGTGAAGAACGGTCGAAGGTTAATGTCGTTACTTAATTTTATGGGCACTTCTCTAGTGCACAAACCTTAAAGGAACCATGAAAACAAAATACACGTTTATTTTATTCGAAAGGGTTTTGTGTTTTTAGTGCTCCCAGCGCTTTTCCGGCAGCACATGATGCTGTATTCACGGAGACATTATTCAATTTACGCTAAAACTTTTTTCTCTACTCAAATCGTGTTTTCGGGACGTGGTTGAAGTCATAGATTCGCGCATTAAAACGAGTTCCCCGCTCGTCATTTGGCTATGCAACATTGCTGGCCGTCAATCCTCTCAGATGGCGCTACCATACTCATCCACAGACCGTTGCCCGCCTTTGCGTTGTTTTTCACCGTATTTGCACATGACCGACTTTTGATACTCTAGCAAGTAATCGTGTCGTGAAACATGGGTTAACCTCGACAAACAGGATAACGTAAGGCAACGACGCTTACGAAAATCGGCCAGTTTCGTGTACGACTACTTCAAAGCGGTGGGTTGCTGCGCAGCTTCAACAAGCATAGTGCGTCCAGAACCAACAGCAGTGCGCATCGTTAATTCAACAGTGGAATATACGCTTTGAGGTTCGCGATCGCCGCGTCTCCTGCCGCCGCTTCTCCGCGGTGATTACGGGAGTTGCGCTGCATGGATAATAAGGGCCTATGCAGTGCTTTGGTTCTCTCTCGTTATTTGTTTTGCCTTTTCGCGCCCGATACAACTTGTTATGGTGACGTGTGTGAGCAAATAGTACCTTAGGGGACTTGGAAAAAAAAGGCTGCGTCTTGGTGGAGTGCTCGAATTCCAACAACAGCTCTCTGGGGACGCTGTTCTACACGCTTCTTGGCCGCTCTTTCCGGCGTTGGCGACAGCCGCAGCATATAACCACTGTCACCTCAGTATACTTCAGGAACAAGTGACTTCTATTGTCACTTGGTTTAGACCTGATACTGGCACAGTGAGACGTCCGTTTGGTTTTGCAGTGCGGACAACGAATGTAGCTTTGTATCGAATATATACGTCGTAGAAAATATGTTTCGGGAATGCGATTACCAAATACCTGACAATCACATGTCTTTTATTGGAATATAATCCACGCGAAAATGTTAAATATATCTCACGGCTTGGGCTCGTTTATTACCTGCCCACTCACGCTACATAGCAAGACCAAGGGAAGCTAATCAAACCACGGAGAAATAATGGTCTGCCATGTCAGGACATAACAGCTCGTACGGGAATAAAAAACTCAGTGCATCTTAGTAAATTCTCAAGACGTTAACTGAACGTTCGTCTTAACTGAAGCAATGTTGGACTCACTACACCATCTAGATTCTAAATGCCCTCATATTTTCCAAGGCAAAGAAGGAGGCGGAAGGGGGATGCTAACTATCGTTGCGAACACATGCGGAGCGAAATCAAGCAACCAACGTTTTAGTAATAACAAAAATAAGCTGCGCGTTCACTTTCCTTTTTTTTCAACTTTCGACTTCAACGAAGAGCTGATCACTCTGCGGACGCAAGTTCACAGGCGATAAATAGTGTCGTTGAAAAAATGTAGTATGTTATAAGCAAATCTTATGTCTCTTTGTTCTATGTTGTGCAGGCTCCCTGTGACGTTTGATGATGTTCCGAAAACGTGTTTAGTCACGAACGTGAATTACTCTATAAGCCCGTCTCCGCGTTTTTTGCGAAAGATGTATGTAGCAGATGATCTATTGTGAGCGCTAACCTCGCGACAAGGCGCCCAAGCAATTAATATATTCTTGTGTGCCGATTCCCGCGTTAATTTTGCATTAATTATCGCACTTATTTTGTAGAATGTTCCCGAAATGTCGGGAACACTCGCTTGTCCAGGTTGGTGATCAATACCTCAGGTATTAAGCGTAACTGGCGTGATTACGTAGGAATGCTCTGCTAGATTATGTAAGCAAACAAAACCGATTGACATTGAAGTGTATAGCTGTAGCATAACCATCTGAAGAAACCCTGCTTACGAGATGTTAGTACATTTCCGGGCAGTCCATGCCTACGCCCGTTTCGCGACGCAGGCGTGCGACACCCTCCTGGCGCTTATACGGACCAAATGTACTGCATTAAGATCGCGTCAGAAAGATTTACGGTCTCTTGAACAGACCTCATTTGCAATCAGAGTGACTGCTCCGAATAAGCATGTGGTTACAACGCATACTCACGGTGAATCTCAGTCGTCAACACGTCGAAAAGCAGTGGCAATGGTGGTGAGCGGACCGGAGACTCCCGCGACAAGTTTCGCAACCTGCCGCTAGGGAGATTTCAGTGGCGCCTCTAAAGGCAGGGCTCGAGGCATAGATATTGTAATAGTGGCAAAAGTGGCTCAGGGAAATCGAAGCCAAAAATACGGAAACCTGCTAGGCGCACTGCTGTAGAATACTGGAGAGAACGTAGTGCAGTGAATAGAGTGTCGGCCTTCTAATCAGCATATATTGGTCCGAATCTCGGTCTGCGAAATGTGTTTTTTGCATATGCATGCTGTGCACAAAAAATCTCCTTAAAGCACACTTAAGGTCTGGATAGTAAATACTTCTTCGTAGCGGAGCTGTGTTACGTAAGGATTTCATACATTTTTTGATGCCCTTCGTCATGTGCACAAAACGGTGCGGCGGCCCTATCCCCCTCCGCCGCCGCCTTTTTATGTAGAAAATAAAAATCTGTTGTCTCTCTCGCTCTTTCTCCCTCTCTCTCTGTCTCTCCCTCGATGCCCTCACATCAAGATGCTTGCGGCAAAGCCAACTTTATGCGTGTGTTTTTAAAGCATCAGGCATCAAATACAGGAAGGAGTTCGTGGCGGTCCGTTTATTTATTGTTCGTGTGCCTGCTAATAGCGGCTTCAGAGGCTCGAAATGCATTTAAAGCACGCGCTTTAACAAGGCAATATCCTAAGCAAACAATCAGCGGTGTAACATGTAGGAGACTAATCGAATGCGGAAGGCGATTGCGAAGCACATTTCCAGACCCAAGGCCGTAATCACAGTGCCCCTTATAAAGGTGATTCATAACATAAGAAGAAATTCAAAACAATAAAACACGAAACTATAAATTCAATCACTTCAATACAAAAAAAAAAACTTCGGTATGCAGTTGTGGGGCTCTTCAAGTTATATAATCGATTTACCTTTTCTTTTTTTCAACGAGGATTCGTTCATTGGCGCTGTTAGGCGCACATATCTTTGCACCGGATATTCCGGCTCATGGCCAATAGTACTGGATTTGGCCACCACGTGCCGCATTCAGTTCATTTTTTTTTAAATTCCCGGCTTCAGCGTCAACGTTTGTTTATCAAGCATAAATGTAGAAAGAAAAGAGCCGACTTCTTCGTGGCCACGCGATAGTGGAGCCCCGCTCCGCCGACTGCGAATGATACGGCAGCTGTAGTGCAGCACTGGAAACAGTAGCCGTTACGCTGCGTTTTGATAGCGAAGCGTGGGTAGAGATGAATTGTTGGCCGGACAAAAAAGGCTGCTTTGGCGGTGGAAGTTGTTACATTTTGTTTCACGAGTTAAAGCCAGAGGCTACACTAGAGCCAATCTCGCATAGGAAATGCAGGCAAACGTTAAACGCCCCCAGATTACTCGATTCAGGGTTGAGCCCAGTTGAATTCGGTTGAACCTTCTTGCTCTGGAAAGGCTAAGCATGATGTTTGGCACTTTGAGAGCAAGATGGTTTTAGCTGTCCAACTTGCTACAGGTCGCGGACACAGTACCGGGGCGCCGGTTAGACCCCGGCAAGCACTTTCTAAGACTCACTGCGTTGTCTTGTATATATGCTGTATATTCCTGTACTTTATATAAAGTGCACATAATTTGGACATCAGCGTTTTCCGCGTCCCTAACGGCGACACTAGGCACGGCAACGCATTCCTGAAGGAGAAAAAATCCTGAAATTTACTGTGATGTATACACAATTCCGAAGATATTACTCGTATGGGTATTGTCCCACTCGTGAAAAGGCCATTTTTCAAAGCCCAATTCCTCATAGGTATACTGGTAGGGAATGCCAGCTTCTCATAGGGAATTTCGCAGGAGGAATACTAGTGTTTCGGGAATTGTCAGTACCCGCAAAACTTTCATGAAGCGGTTGTTTTCGACAGCCCAAGCATTGTTTGCGCCTGCTATCGCTTTTATAAAAAAGGTATAGGCGAGTGTGCATAGCTTTTGACGCAGAGAAGTTAGATTGAATATATATACCGTCACACCTTATTAGTTATATTGAAATGATAATTGTAGTCACGTTTTTAATAAACGACACAGAAAACCTAAAAAAATAACGGTACAGATGACGCAGTAAACAAGTTGAGCATGACATTAACAAAGCTGTTTATTGCTTTGGTTAACACGTCATCTCAGGAGCGGATGTTCCGGGCAATATTGCGAAGCATGTTGACTGTGGCTCCGCTGAGGGCAACAATGGCTGACGAAGTCGACGTGATTTGACCGCATCCTACTCTTTCTGGCACTTTCCAGACAGGGCTTCGTTTGCAATGTCGCGGAGAAACGAAATCCACGCACTACAAATTAAGGAAACTCTCAGTAACGAGTAAGATTTGAAGGTAGCGAAGCTGTGCGCCACCTTCACGACCATTACGACGGTTTAAGTCCACGATTGCAGCGGATTTGCTTCTTCTTCGCTTCCGCAACGACCTTTACTCCATTCTTGTTGCTATAAATGTAGCTTCCGTCAGTTTTTTGGAAGTGTTTCCATGATTACGGTGAACGCTGGTGTTTTTTGCGAATCTTGGCCAGTGCTTGGCTTGATAAACGGTGCCGGGGAGGCTAGGCGGTCGCCCGAGGCACGCGCTCACGAGCGCTCAGCGTTTTCTTATTTTTAATGGTCGGATGGTCAACGCGAGGTAGGCGCTCATGTGCGGCCGATATTTTTTATTTGTCGGGGATTTTCGGACGCCGTAGCCCATGGATTGCCCGACAGCTTTTCTGTTAAAAAGGCACTCTTCCAGGTGGACATACTGCTGTGCACAAATTTCCAGTGCGGATTCCTCTGGTATCAGCTCCGCTCACTTGCGTCCTCTGCAGGACGCAATGATTTCTCTCACCCCCCCCCCCCTCCTCGTGGAGAGTTCTTTTTTATTTTGTATCAATACTGTAACCCTTGTCAGGCTCTTACAGGAAGTTAGCAGTCGCGGCGCGCACATGCATGAATACAAAAACGGGGTGCACTGCGCGTCGGTACCTACGAGCGGTAAAATGAAAAACATCACAAATCGGCGACGTCACTGCCTAAGCATGCAAAAAATATATATGCGCTTTCTCAGCTGCACGGTTCAGTTACCACACAGCTGTGGGAAATACAAGTTGTAATAACACTGTGCAGACTTTTCTAACACAAATAACAGAGTAAGACACTATTAAACGCTACACATCATCAGTAAAACCACGCAATAATTTGTAACATCAAAAGCATGCACGCAAGAACAGAAGACGACCTGCTTGCCATGTAATCTCTTCTGTATTAGGCACAAGAACAGGAATAAACAATGTACAGGAGCCGTCGTAAGTAACTGGAACAAGGATTTGTGAATATCACAAACCACCGTGTCTTACTGGCTTTATGACAGCCATTACCGGAATATAGGAAGCTTTTCCTATTGCGATAACTTATGTAAGTGCAACCCTGTGCAGCCAGGCAGTTTCCGGAAGAAGAAATGTTTGTAAATTCACGAGACCATGTTCCAATTCAATTCCCGGCGCCTGCACACATTTTTCAAACGCCTTTATAGTTCCAGGGATGAAGTGAACCACAATTCTGCCCTTTTAACAAAGCGGTCAAACGATCCGGCGCCGGTAACATCGGGTGGTACTAATACGTTTCACGTTTCAATGCATCAGGGAAAAATACTTGAATGTATTTTTACGCGTGTTAAGTGGCCTTATATGTTTTTCATGATTGGTCCTTGTCCAGTGCCGATGTGGAGGTTGGATGTAACCACTTTTCTAGATGTTTATAGCTCCCTGATACAAAACGTACATGAACTTTATAGCAGAAACACAACGACATGACGACTAGTTTTAGAATTTGTGCTCGAATGCGTAGTGAAGTTACACTATCGTGTCTAGAATATTTAAAATAAAAATGCTGCTGAGAGCGAGGACACGAGTTCGATTTCCGGCCGTGGCGGCCGCTTTTCTGACGGAGGCGAAAAGCAAAAACGCCCGTGTGCACGAGATTTGGGCGCATGTGGTCATGATTAATCCGGAGCCCTCCACTACGGCGCGCTTCATCACCTCCGTTTCATCGGCTCGTTAAACCCTACAAACAATCAATTATTCAATCAGCGTAAATGAAACGGAGTGCCTTATTCTGAATTTTTATCTAATTTCTGTACAATATATTGCTGATGTGGGTTCCATACTATACCGCCATACTCGAGGATGGGTTTTAGAAGCGTTTTATATGCTGCTAATTTGACGTGAGGCTGTGGTGCGGACAATTTTCTACGGGGGAAGCACAATTGGGCGAATGCTTTGGTGCACGTGTCTTCAATATGGGCATCCCATTTGAACCTATGCGTGAAAGTTAAGCCTAATATTTCATAGAATTTGTTCGCGACACTTCGGAGACATTGATTGTGTAGTTATTTCTGGCGGTGACCTTTTATGGGTTATGCTCACAGAGTTTGTTTTACCAGTGTTAAATTTTAAGTTCCAGGTCACACGAACGAGATGTACAGGTGCCCCAAAAATAATACGGAGCACGGGAGCGGTGGCCGGAGCGGGCCAAACTGCATGCCAGCGCGATCTATGCGTAGATGCGCCGCAGATAGCGAGAGTGCGCGGGCACATCCGGCTGGCCCCTATGTATGTTCTGACGCTCGCCTTATCGACGGCTCAAGCGAAGCCGCGCTGCTGCCATCCCTGCTCGCAAGGGGCGCTTTCGGAGCTTCATAAAGACCAGTTTACGCACAGCCAGCGAAGAAAGCTTCGTCTTCAGCGGGGTCCGCTTTCTGCTTCGTCATGAATGCCACCGATTTCACTATGCGTGCCTGCCGTGCTTCGCGATCCGCTTGATTTTGAATCATGTGGCTTGAACAATGCTTGGCTCAAGCGAACGCACAAAAAGGAGCAAAAACAATTTCATGCGCGCACTGGCTGCATTGCTTCGATGGTTTCAATCAGCGCTCAAGAGAATTGAGAAAGTGAGCGGAGTGGAGGCCAGTTACTTCAAAACAAATCGGCTTTTACAAAAAGTTCAATGAACTACAAGAAATGGGAATATAGTGAACTTATCGAGGGCTTTGCGACAATATCTTGCACTCAAGAAAAAATGAATCAAAGCTACTGACAATGAAACAAATAGTTGACAACAGACTTCTTCGTCGTATACAAAATAGTTTAATAGCGGGTTAAGTTGCCACCCACGTTGATTACTTCTGCAATGCGCCGAGGCAACGACTCATACAGAGTGTCAACGTATCCGGGCAAGTTTCGAATAGTTTCCCATTCCTCTCTTACTGTCTCCCAAAGGTCATCTTCTGTTGTTTCATGATTGCATCAAGAAATTCTACTTTTGAGGTAGCCCCAGATATTCTCAATGATATTTGTATCATCGCCTTTAGGTGTCCACTCCAGCAACCGAACAGCTCGTTCTTCTAGCAAGGCTTTTACCTTACGCGCAGTGTGGAGGGGGCTGTAATCTTGCTGAAGCAAAAAAATGCCATCTTTAAAGTCCCGTCCAGCACATAGGGGAGCAGATGTTGTTCAAGCAGGTCGCAGTAGCTGTCAGCGTTGTCGTTCGGTTGGAGACGGACCAGTGGACCGAGGCCTTCTGTGCTGACAGCTCCCCAGAAGTTCACGCAACTACGACCGCTGCTGAAGACTTGCGTTATAAAGGCCGGCAGGTATCTGATGAGGAAACAAAATATTTAGGGGTACTGAGACCCGGCCCCACGAAGTATATAATCGAAAACGATGTTGAACACAAAAATTTCACTGGTGTCATTTCAAGAAATAGAGAAATAATCACTTTGCGACTTAATAATTACCTAAAAACACACTAGCATTTGAACGTCTCTACTAACTGTTACTGGCGCGCTGTGAGCACGAGGTCGCTTTTTAACGGCTGCCGGCCGCTTTTTGATAGCGAAAAGCAAAAAGTACAGATTTCGGCGCACGTTAAAATCCAGGTGGTCAAAATTAATCCGGGCCCTCCACTACGGCGCGCCTCATCGCCTGCGTTGCGTCAGCGCGTTCTACACAATCAATCAATCAATCAATCAACGTCTCTACTGTTCTGGCGCGCAAATGAAGAGCTTTTTAACCGATCCCTCTCGCTTTATACGGAATAATTCGGGGTACCTGCCACTTGTGGACGCCATACACGCCGTTGTTGGTCCCATCTCGTGGAGAAGGTTGATTCTTCGGTGAAGACACCTGTCGTCCACAGTCCACTGCTCGTGAGCACGAGCAAATGGGCGGCGTTGTTCCTTCTGTTTTGCCGTTAAGTACGGCTTTTGCGCCGCCACACATCCGTTTAGACGGGCGTCTTTCAGGCGGTTTCTAATTGTGCCCAGACTGGCGTTGAGGTTCAGGGCATCACGGATTTCCTCGCACTCTGAAAAGGATCCTCGAAGGCTGCAGCAACGATGAGACGGTCCACCTCGTCGGAAGTGCAGCGCTGGCGGCCTGAACGTGGAGCGTCGGCCAGACGACCGTCTTCGTCCCGGTAGACGTGAATAATTCTATTCGCAGCAGTCATACACCTTCCCGTACGACGACAGGTCTCACGTTGCGGCACCCCTTGCACGGAAATAAGGATGATTTCCCGCCTGGCGCTGAGTGGTACTCGAGGCGGCATCTTCCTTTTTTGCACTGGAAAGTGTTATAATATCCGCTGATATATATGTGCATGTGGCCGTGTCGTGCTCTTGATCAACATGGGTGGCAATCGTTCTCATCTTGGATTATCTAGATGATACCATGAACGTTGATGCGGTAACGGAACGAACGCGGCCAAGGAACACACCTAGGGCACGCAGACTGGCGAACAGTGAAAGTGCCATTCCATTACCGGCACAGCAGACTGCGTGCGTAAAATATAGTATTTTAGCGCACGCAAAACTTCCGGTAGATGCAGGACAGACCACGCAAGCGCAGACAAACGAACAAGGTGCCCAGCTTCTGAACCGGACGCCAAAGGCGCACATACGAATGTATTTTAAACGTTTTTATAACCTTGGAGGGAAAGCTTGCACGTGTTATCCACATAATAAATTCAGATGTATTCAGAACATAGTCACCTTTCGGAGGCAGTAAGAGAGGAATGGGAAACTATTCGAAAGTTGCCCGGATAAGTTGACACTCTGTATGAGTCGTTGCCTCGGCGCATTGCAGAAGTAATCAACGTGGGTGGCAACTTAACCCGCTATTAAACTCTTTTGTATGCGACGAAGAAGTCTGTTGTCAACTATTTGTTTCATTGTCAGTAGCTTTGATTCATTTTTTCTTGAGTGCAAGATATTGTCGCAAAGCCCTCGCTAAGTTCACTATATTCCCATTTCTTGTAGTTCATTGAACGTTCTGTAATAAAGCCGATTTGTTTTGAAGTAACTGGCCTCCACTCCGCTCACTTTCTCAATTCTCTTGAGCGCTGATTGGAACCATCGAAGCAATGCAGCCAGTGCGCGCATGAAATTGTTTTTGCTCCTTTTTGTGCGTTCGCTTGAGCCAAGCATTCTTCTAGCCACATGATTCAAAATCAAGCGGATCGCGAAGCACGACAGGCACGCACAGTGAAATCGGTGGCATTCATGACGAAGCAGAAAGCGGACCCCGCTGAAGACGAAGCTTTCTTCGCTGGCTGTGCGTAAAAAGGCCTTCATGAAGCTCCGAAAGCGCCCCTTGCGAGCAGGGATGGCAGCAGCGCGGCTTCGCTTGAGCCGGCGATAAGGCGAGCATCAGAACATCGATAGGGGCCAGCCGGATGTGCCAGCGCACTCTCGCTATCTGCGGCGCATCTACGCATAGATCGCGCTGGCATGCAGTTTTGCCCGCTCCGGCCACCGCTCCCGTGCTCCGTATTATTTTTGGGGCACCTGTACTATAGAGCAAATGATGTAGGTTTTTATTCCCAGGTATTACGCCGGATTGAATAAATAACGCAATCCTCACCAAACAGTCGAACGGTAACTCTAGTGTCCCTAGATAAGGCTTAGAGTATCGGCACTCTTTTCTCTATTGTTGCATGCCGCCGCCGTGATCATTGCTCAGTTCGCATTACGTGACACTTGTTTACACTGCGACGGTTCATGGGTACCGCCATTTTTGTCGTTAATGCGTTTTCCGGGTCAACCGTGTAGTCTCAGGTTGTCCTGCCTGCAATAAAAAATAACGCGCTTAGCAGCATTTCAGCTGCATAAGTGACTCCGAAGATGCAGTGTTGCTGTGTCTTTGGCAGTGTGTTACAAATAACCTGGTCAATGTTAGCGGCGAGGCCGAAGAAGCGGGACTTTGGCAACACTGATAAACACCGAAATGGTTGCAAGCCTCAATGACGGTACTCTGTATTTTATCTAATGGCACTAGCTAACTCCATCTCCAAAGCACTAAGCAACGTCAAAAACATACAAGAAAAAGTAAGGGGCCCAAGAAGGAAACGTGTGGGACCCCTGAAAAAACGTTCAGACATTCAGGTTCCGATTTGTTGATGGCTATGTACTGACTGGGGTTTGATAAATGAGCTCTTTCCCCGATATTATTTGAGATTTTAAGCTAATATACTCCAGTTTTCCAAAACGTGCTCTGCCGGACATTGTAGAAGGCTTTAGAAAAGTCAAAATATTGTATTACTTGGATATTTGAATCTATTGGTGATGCAATTGAGTTATTTCAAGAGGCTGAGTCCCGTGGACAAACCCTTGCGAAAGCCGTGTTGCTTTGAGTAAAGAAGATTGTTTCTTCTAAGTAATTTATTAATGCTTTGTTGAGAATGTGTTCCAACAATTTGCAGCAGGAACTTGCTAGTAAAATGGCCTCCCTGCAGTTCGTTGCCGCCTTTATGGATGGGAGTGATTTTGCACTAAGTCAATCTTCGGGCATAGTGGTCGTCCTGAGGGACGTTGTAAAGATTGCATAGAAAAATGGAACTAGATTTTCAGAGTATTGTATAAAGAAAACATTTGATAAATTATCAGGACCAGCTGTTTTTTGACGCAATCTGCAAAAGCAAGTTTAATAACGGACTCTGTTATCTCTATCCCCGGCATTGCTGATTTAGACGTTGTCAGCGGTGCTACTACGACGACAGTAACTCGTGTAAAAACACTTATAAATACTTATTGCAGAAGTTTGAAATTGATTTTGCGTCGCTTAAAAAAACACCTGCTACTTGCAATGTAGTGATGCGGGCAACTGGCTTAGACAAATATCGCCAAAACTACTCCGGCTGATTTATCATAAAACCTTTCAGTGTTGTTGAAAAGAAATTAACTGTGGCTTTTTTATTCTGATATTTATTGTTCATGCGAGATTACTTTTGTCTGTTGAATCTTCTCTCTTTTTCGTATTCTTTCTTTCTTTTAATATCAATGATAGCACACGTAATCCTAGGTGTTTTCCGCTATGTAGGATTCTTTTAGTAAGAGTGGAGTTGGCATCGCAACACTCTATTGCTTGTTTAAACTTCAACCATAACTAATTAATGCTTGTATCAGAATAACATGCAAATTCCTCAGACACTATTTCTAGATGATCGATAATGCTTTCGTCGTTTGTCCGGTTATACTGCTTGATTGGAACCCTTAAGAGATTATTGTTGCAGCTGGTATTCTGATTTTATTTACCAAACGTAAGTACAAGCATATGGTGATCAGAATAGCTTTCTTCTATACTTACTTCAGGGGTGAATCGTCGGGACGGGATACAAAGGCCAGATCAAAAACTGAATGAGCGCTTTTATGCACGTGGGTGCTTTTACAAACCGATATAGCAAGTGTCTATACATTATATGTAAAAGCCGCTCACAGCCTTTTACGCCGGACTACCAGTTATAAGCTGATCCCAGTCAATGTCACCAAGATGAATCATCACAGTTATGAAAAGTTGAGTGCGCTCAATTACATTCGGGAAAAGAAAATCGTGCATTTGAATGAGGTAATCTTTAATCGTCATTTGGTTTTCCATAGATTCCGTCTATAAGAATTGCCGTATTATTAACCTTAATAGTGCACCAGGTACTTTTGTGGTAAGGAATGCCTTGATGGGCCAAAAATGAAAGTCTATTTTTATGGCAATAGGTACGCCCCCTATGCGTACGTAACACAATTCGGACGTCACTATCCGTACTTAGCAGGGTATATGGCAAAGGAATTAGTTTAGAATTATGTATGCCAGTATTAGCCACGTTTCTGTTTTAACTACTATATCAGGGGAATACAGCAACAACTCTTCTAATTTATCTGTTAAAAATACTTCTCGCCTCGAAACATAGTAATGCAAGCGTGTAGTATTCCTGATGCGTCACGCGTCGGAATTCCTGGCATCAGGAGGTAAATCGTCTTAGGATCGGTTTATTGCCACTCGCTTATTCTTTGCATGGTCCCAAACATACGAGCTTTTAGATGCGACGCTGAGAGGAGCATCTCTTGCCGGCGGCCCTGTCCTTCCTGCGTCATTGTCGTGCGCGTCCGCACAGCTGCGTCTCTCCTCCGCTCGCCTCTCTCTCCGATAGCGTCGATAGCGAACACTCTCTGTCAACAACTGCGCCCGGCGCTGCGCGCATGTGCAGGCCCTCTCTCTCCGCCGTCTCCCCTCCTTCGGGCGCGCTGTGCGCGCCAAATGCGCTGCACGCCGGACGGTCTCTCAGTCGACGGTCGTCAGCGCTGCGCTCTCTCTCTCTCTCTCCTCTCTCTCTCTCTCTCTCTCTCTCTCTCTCTCTTCTCTCTCTCTCTCTCTCTCTCTTCTCTCCTCTCTCTTATCTTTCTCTCTCTCTCTCTCTCTCTCAGCATTACCCGACGATTGCTCACGCAATTCGAGTAATCGACCAACACAAACGCACAATGAACCCTCTCAGCGTCGCATCACACCAGGGTTCCCGCGAGGGAAGGTGGGCGCAATTTTTTATTTTAGGTTTTTCATACACCAGATGCCTTTATCGCTCTTGTCAGGGTTAACTTTTGTCAATTCCACTCGTTCCGACGAGTTTCACGGCAGTCAGTGAAAAAATCATGCGAAAAAGATATAGCTGGAACACTTCAGATTTAAAACAGTTCCGTACTATCTAAACACCATGAGCGCAGTAGGCAAGACAAAGGACGAAGGGGACACAGACGAGCGCTACTTACAACTGAATTTTATTAACAACACAAAACATAAATAGGAAAGATTATCACGCTCATGTGACCACGAAAGGTTGCGAAGCCACCTCGTCATGCAGGCATAATCAGCAGCGTCCATCCAAGAAGGCCAGCTCTTCGAGGTCAAAGATATGGACGTCGGCTTACGCAGTCACCAATCTTCTGCATTTCCGCTGCTTCGATAATCTCCCGCGTGCGCTGATCAGAGTCTCGAAATAGCACAGTGCATGCATCGAACAGGGGTTCACACTCGCCGCATCATGGCAATGAATTGCCAGATTGCCCCTCTTTCGCACTTGTCTGCACTTTGTTGCTGTGTCCTGCGCCTGCGTCGCGCCTGCGGGAGCACCACAACAAAGTGCAGAAAGGAAAGGGGGCAATCTGGCAATTCATTGCCATGAGTGCGGCGAGTGTGAACCCTGTTCGATGCATGCACTGTGCTATTTCGAGACTCTGATCAGCGCACGCGGGAGATTATCGAAGCAGCGGAAATGCAGAAGATTGGTGACTGCGTAAGCACGACGTCCATATCTTTGACCTCGAAGGAGCTGGCCTTCTTGGATGGACGCTGCTGATTATGCCTGCATGACGAGGTGGCTTCGCAACTTTCGTGGTCACATGAGCGGCATAATCTTTCCTATTTATATGTTTTCGTGTTGTTAATAAAATTCAGTTGTAAGTAGCGCTCGTCTGTGTCCCCTTGGTCCTTTGTCTTGCCTACTGCGCTCTACGGTGTTTAGATGGAGTACCAACTAGCTCGTACCCATACGTTGTAAATTATAGTTCCGTACCACTGCCATTTATTTCTGTGGAGTCATAAAATCGAATCACAACAGGTCGCTCTCGCGTGGTTTTTTCTTGCCAACGCAGTGTTTGCGCTCGACCGACGTCACTTTCACCTCTCAGCCCGCCCGCAAAGATGTTGGTCACGACAGTTCCCAACAGAGCTCCATGAGCTTGACTCTCCTTTTCGTTTACGCCATACGCACTAGGCTGATTTATTGATGTTAGTTTAATTTAACGCGCCAACGCTACACAGCGATGAGACGTGCCGTAGCGGAGGGCTCGGGATTAATTGCGACCACCTGGGAATCTTCAACCTGCACTGAAATCTCCAGCTCACGGGCGTTTTTGCTTCTCGCCTACATCACAAATGCGGCCGCCGCTGCCAGGAATCGAACCCGCCTCTTGGTGCTAGATACGCAGCACAAATACACAACTATATCGTCCCGACGTGTACGATTGTCTAAATCATCGATATCTTAAATTCATCTCCTCGACCTCACAATGAACGGCAGTTACTGCATCGGCACAGTCAACAATCTGTTCGTGGTACTGTTTAGGTGTGGCAAGAGTGGCCACTATGGACGCAGTTGTGGTCTGTGTACTCTGTAGACCAGTCTGCAGAGTTTGTTGGGAAGATTTCATCGGTGGCAAATAAGAGTATCTCTTACAGCTAAGTGTCAGGGCCAGGGTTTTCCTCGGTGTCACCACTAAGTTGCAACAGCAACCCAATATGCCGCAATGAGTCAGACGAACAATCAATGACACGCTGATTCAGCAACGTCTAAAGGGTTCAAACACATGTGGAGGTCGCACCATCGCTTGCTCACAAATACCTCTCCACATTTTCCACAAGCACAGCTGTAACCAGAAACCAGCTAGGTACCCAACCTCAAAGCCCCTGTATGATCAGCTCTTGAAACAAATGAAGGTCGCGCTTTTAAATCCACAATCCACCATCCTCAATTCCAAAATACAAACAGTAAAACTCCGAAGCCAAACTCACCTTCTACTATGCGTAAGTCCAGAGCCAGTGCATGCTCTATGACAGCAAATTGAATCCGTTGCGAGCCGAGTGCGATGGTAGCGCAATCGGATAGATTCTGCTTTTACATTACTAGAGACCCTGGTTCGATTCCGACTAGGGGAGGCCTTTTTTTTAATTGAATGCACATTTGCTATTCCCTGTCGCTAGTAACCCCGTAACCCTCGTGCCTTTGGGATGGCCAAGTGGTAAGGTACCATTTCGAGGGCGTGGAGGTCCGGGGTTCGATTCCCCAGATCCACCCCACCCGCACTTCATTCCTGAAGCGCGCGTTCTCAATACCTGCTTATGGGCTCCTTGCCTCCTCGCCACATCCGCACGGACAGAAGAACGCTTCTGTTCTTCTGTTCTGGAGGCGAAGTTGTCGTAGTGAAGTTGTAGTGAAGTTGTCTGGGTATCATACGAAAGCGGTGGGTTCACTGTCCCTATTTTTTGGTTGAATATTTGTGAAATAAAACATTGTTCCTTGCGCCCGTCTCGTCTGCCAACGGCCGCAAAAAAAGTGGCCCGTAGAAGGAGGGGGAGGAAATGTAGGTTTTTCGAATCTCAGCACACCCCTCACTTTGGGTATCGCGATCTTGGAAAGAAGGGAGTGCTTAGAATCGAGTAACGACGGTATAATGTTTGAGTGGTTCCCCCCATAGCATACACTTGGAAATGGCTGGGTTACGCGTAAGAGGATGGATGTGTTCCCGAATTTAGCAGAGTTTAATGCTTCTGTTTCGTGTTCCCGCCAAACGACTTCGCCCACGTAGATTTGTAGATACTTGTGTTGGTTTTTCATCTACAGAGTTTGCGATTCGTGAGAATTGAGACCCATTGTGGCACGGTGAGGTATCGTGTTTGTCGGTGCCTCGTTCTCTTCCAACCCCTTCTGCCCAGGTGTCCAGATAGCATTAACTTCTTTATTGTGGATGGGAGTATCTTACCAAAGTGTTTAGGTATTCTGGCTGAATCCTAATGCCTAATTATGGCTGCAGTATTTTAATACAGACTCTAATGCCATTTGATAGTCTATAACGATATTAGCGCATATATTCGGTGCTTGAGCTAGTTGGAATGCGGAGAGGATTGTGCCAACTTCCGCATGTAGGAGAGTCACGCAGTCACAAAGGATTGCCGCTACAGTTAACTACGACAATTGCTTCTTCGTACTTTTGCACATCCTGGAATCAGTGTAGTGCTACCATAATTTTCAAATCCTGTTCTCATAATTTAGGGTCGACTCTGACCCCATGCTTTCACCTACCAGAGAGCGGAAGCCATCGCGGATATTTGCGGCCATCTTGGAAAGGCTGCGCCAATGGCGGTATGCCGAACAATACACACGGTCTATTTCGCGAGCGGAACAAGCCGAACAGGCGGCATATGAAAAGGCTCTTTTCGTGTCTAGATAAAGATAACCACGAAAGGACATAGTTCACAATAATCAAAACAAAATATTCTCATGGAAAATTGTTACTTATTTCTAAATCCTTTAAATCCAACCAACGTCAATCAGTCAGTTACCCAGCTTTCTAATCACTCCTGAAATCAATCTCATTGTTCAAGCCCCTACTATATATAGCGGTGTTTCAGCTAACTAAGCCTGACTTTAAAAATATGCCCATGCACTCTAAGACGATACGGCCTAATGCATGTTGCTGTATTTTATATGTAGTGTGTCACACTATTTTTTGCATCTTCCTAATCGAATAATCCATCACGCTTAATTAGCCAACTTCTGAACCAACGGAGCTAGGCAAAAATTTTAAATTTAAAGTTGCAGAGAGGTTTGTATACGAAGCGCTCTGCAACTTTAATTTTAATTGTCCGAATAAAAGTTCCGTCTTTCTATTAACTACTAGTGTTTTTCTGCTTATTGAAAAAATACAAAAAACACGAGTGACATGCCCGCTTGCGCGTCCTGACTGCAGTGCTCCCAAACGTTTCGCGTGTAAACAGCCTTAGGCGTGCTGCCGCTTGAAAGGCGACATTTAAGCGATGTGGGCGTTGCCACGGAGCAAGAATCTTTTTCTTGCTCCGTAGCGTTGGCTCTGCCGTTTACGCCAGCGATGTGCTTCCTTCGCCACAGTTCGTTATAGCGATAAGCACAGGCAACCTTTATCGTTTGCATCGGTGACCTGTCGCTTTTAAGCGGCAGTTTGCTTATGGTTGTTTGTGCACCGAACGTTTGGGAGCACTGCAATCACGACGCGCACGCGGGGATGCGACGTCATGCTTTTTTTTTCATCGCGGGCGTAATGCATGAGTAAGGTGAAAAATTCTACGGAAACTATTTGTTCAGAAGCTTTGCAAACTGTTTTGCATATTTCTATTTGGATTTTTTTGTCTACATTTGCTGCTTTAAAAGTTCGGTAAATAATCTTCACAAATTATTTAATTTGGCAAAATACAAAGAATAATGGCTCCAATCCACGCTGTGAACGTAGTTGAACTGCGAAGCTGAAAACGACACCCACAATTCTCACACAGAGCTCTACAAAGAGTGAAACCAGAGACAAGTGAAATGTACTTAACCAAACGTTCAATTACTTCACAACGACATTTACGACTGCTTTATGTTATTCTTCTTCTGCCTGTTCCACTAACGTCTTTACTTTGGTCTACCCAGCGTAGCTTGGATTGAAATTAAGGAGCTGCACGCACGCACTCTCACACACGCACGTGCACGCTAGGGCGCGCGCGTGCTAGCTTTTGTGTATGTGCGTCTGTGTGTGTATGTGTGTGTGTGTATGTGCGTGTGTGTTAGCGCACGCGCGCACACGCACACGCACGCATGCACGTGCAAGCACGCATGCACGCATAAACACACACACACACACCTGCAAGCACGCATGCACGTGCTCACACGCACTCAAACACACACACGCATGCAAGCCCACACAAGCACGCATGCACGCCCACCAAGCACGCATGCACGCGCACACGCACGCACGCACGCACGCACGCACACTCACACACGCACACAAGCGCGCGCGTGCGCACGCACTTACCGACGATTTGTAACAGCACCCAAAACCCGAACCGCCGCTTTATCTTTAGCTCCACCTTATCCGTTTCTTCTTCAACGCACCACTAACACGCGTAGGCTTAAAAAATGCGACTTATTCGGAACCCGGACTGATACACCGACGAGGCAAAGCACACATGGAGTGTGGTCTTCTCCGGGTACGGCAGGAGCTTTTCCGCAATTCTTGAAGCTTCTCCGCAATACTCACAAACCTCTCAGGAACCTAGGGGAACCAATATACTGAAGCTATATTTTATATACCGGTAGTTGTCACTCCCAGGATAACATAAGAAAAAAATATCGCCGCCCATAGAGTGACACTCGTTCCAGAGCGCCTAGGGGCCGATGCCTGAACTAAGCGTCAGCCGGAAAGCTGGGGATATGATGTTTTGTACGATGACGGATCAAATTGTGGGGAATGTATGTGTATAATCCCACTGTTACTCCATCGTTTTAAATAGAAAAATAAGCCTCGCTTGTTATTAGGATGGGCGTGCCAATATTATATCCACGCCCGAGAAAACCACTAATTTCGCAAACAGGGCGACCCAAACACAATTATTCCTTCAGAATGCTCGGCCCATCATATTTTGTCTAGGTTACCCATGAAATCTAGGTTGCCCATCGTAGTTGTTCCCCACACAAGGTGGCAGTCGTTAATGTGGGTAGCAAATAGGGCGTAGTAAATTTTGAACTTATTGGTGACAGGGATCTTTATACCTTATTGTTGAACCAATTGTTAACGAATTACAGGGATCTTTCTACCTGGCATTTCAACGTGAGACGTTCATGTGAGGTCTGCAGGAAAGGTGATACCTCGCATTTTATGTTTGTCAACCACTTCAACGGGCGTGCCCCGTAATGTTATTATACTTTTCGCCTTTGTTGCTTTGTTCTTAGATTTAAATAAGACTGCCTCAGTTTTACAGACGTTAATTTTAAGTCCATTGGTGCTAGACCATTCAAGAACTCCAGTAAGTAGTTTTTGAGCTTTTAAAATGAGTTCTTCTATATTACAGCCAGAAACAAAAACACTGTGGTCACCTGCATACAACAGAAAGGTAGCATCACAAGGAATGGTAAGGATGTCATTCATATATGCATTGAAATTATAGGTTCTGCAGCGGAAAATGAACTAGTGGTTTGGCTTGGCCATTCCATTTTTCCTAATTATATACTCATTTGAGCGAAGTGTGCGTTTAAATTAGTGTCAGTATGATTTTAGCGGTACAATCTTTCGAATGAACCAAAGCTGTGTGATGTCCGCATGGACCCTTCAAAAGGTGGGAGTAAACGATAATGTAAAATTTGGGTTTAAAAAAAAATGGAAGTGTTTGTATTACTGTAAAACAAAAGATGACGGCAGCGCGAAATAACGAATGAATATGCGGTAAGGCATGGAAATTTATTTCTTTGTTGATAAGGAATCTCTCGTATTTGGTGCCGACGACGTGCAGTCGCGGGCAGGTCGGGCAGAGAGGCAGTTGTATAAGATTCAAAACACTAGACCAGTTTAAACGGCAGTCCCTTCGCACAATTGTCCTTTAGTGGCAATAATGTTTGGATACACACTCTGCCTTAATCAATTGGCGTAATAATGTTCGAGCATTCTGATAAAATATCAAGATAAATTGTAGATGATTCGTTTCAACCACAATAGACGTTTTTCGGCCAACTCGTAATTATCATCGTCAGATGAGATGTCGCTGCTGTCAACGTGCCTCCCAAAGTGTTCGTATTGATGTAATATACATGTTTTGATGTATTCGCCGTTGATTGTTGCTTTGTTGACCGCAGCGCTGTAGGGTGTGAAATTCGGTTTTCGAATAAATTTTTCAGCTATTAGAAACCCTTGTTCTTGTGTTCCTTTCGTATCCTTTTTGTGTGCCGTGTCAACGATTAATCAATTCAAATGAATAACGCCTAAAATTTGGGTGAGGTGGCTGAACTTTTCTCAGGCTACAGCTTACAAAAAAAATAGACAAGTTCAAAAAAGACACCTCCGCAGCGCTGGTTTCGCACTGAATATTTATTAGCACGTAAAACCTCTGCACACAAATATGATATGGAAACAAAAAAGCATAAAACAAACAAACGGCGAATAATAATGCTGCACCTAATTCGTCCGTTGTTGCCATCCGGCACCAGCACGTGCTTCATTCAAGCACGCAAGTTGTTTCGTTGTAAGAGCAAGAAACGCTACGCATATTAACATACCCCGCAATTTTTTTTTTGTTTCATTACTAAACCGTGACAGTTATCTGCATTGAAATTATGCACAAAGATCCGGGTAAATTGAATCCTAGTAGGATGGGCCACGAATGATTAGAACTGCGCCCCACACACCAAATCCTGAGTGCCAGGAACACGGCTAGTGAAACGCACCCGGTGGCTACATACAAGCTGAGTTCAAAGGAGAAGAAAAAATGAGGTAAAAGCAATCTAATTGCTGCATGGCGGCATTTTAAAAATGCATTCCATGCGAACTCGATCGATGAGTGCGCAAGTTTAGTGATGTGTGTGCTGTGCTTACAGATCAGTGCACCAAATCACATGTGAGCACTGCACAACCTGTTGCTGGCAATGGCAAAAAAGAGGACGAAGTAAACATAGGGTGGCTGCCAGCTGAAAACTCAGGGCAAGATAAACTTGCGCCCCTTACTCTTTCAGTTTTCAATAAAGACAGCGGAGAGACGTCTTCCCGTTTCATACATTTGTTAGAGCAAATAGTGCTTACTGTCGCCTTTAGGAACAAAAGGCAGACCGCCATCAATGCTTTTTCGAGCATCGAAGTGGTATCACTCCCTACGGATTCCCAACTGCACTACGCTGATGCTATTGATCACATTGACCAGATTGAATTTTCCCTTATTCAAACTGACATGGAGTGCCGTTGGGGTATGAATTAGGGAGCGTTTAGTGTATTGGGTTGTCTGATTTGCAGTTCTGGCTAACATGTTGTTTTACATCCTGGAACTTTATATTCGCACTGACAGTGCTTACACTGAGATGCCAGGTGGCCTGTCAGTGCTTTTTTAAATTTCGAATATTGTTACCTCAACCGATCATTTAGGGTAAGGCGGGGCAAAATGGAACAAAAAGTTTATTCTAGTTTCTATTTTTGTTATTTCACTCGATACCACAAAAAGCTCAATGCAAGAACGTTGTTGATGGGTACAAAGTGCAACATAAATATGGTCATGTTGTGAGGGCTCAAAAGTTGCTTTTAAGAAGAAAATTTACTAAGTGTCTCATTTCGCAGCGATTGCCCGCGGGGCAAACGACAAGCTGCGTGGGGCAAAACTACAGAATGTGAACAAAATTTCTACCCTTTAGTTTTTGCAGTAGAAGCACTTGAAATTCACTCTATGGCCCCCGCGTAATCTACAATAGCCCGGTCTGTGCACTGCACGAACTGAATCCAGGCAGGACCCGGCGCTGAGCAGCTGCAAAAACACTTGCAGATCAAATACCGCCAGTCTCTATTAGTGCTGTTTTGTGTGTTGTGTTTTATGGCACATAAGCAACTAAGGCTATCATGCGCCAAACAAAAGGTTTGGTGTTTTTGTGGATAATAACCAGGGGCTTCATCTCGTTATACCTTGTTTAGAAGCGTCGCTGCTTTAAAAATATAAAGGCAGAGGAAATTTTACAACAGCATCCTCTCCTAGGAGTAGGCTGGGGTGAAATAAAATTTTCTGGGTGTAGAATAGCCTAAAGTGTTTTTTCCTCAAGGCGCCAAATTTCGCACAGGACATAGATGTGATTTGCTATGAGTTATTGGCCACAATCTTCAAATATAGGTTTTTCTTGTTTTATAAGAAGAACATTATGTGTAATATGAGTGTGTCTAATGCGGAGACAAATTAAAATCACTTCTTTGAGGCATTCTTCATGTGTGCTTGATGCCCACTCTGCAATCATGAGTTTAACTACGTGAAGTTTGTTGTCGGTGTCCTTATCCCATGAGGACTGCCACGTTTCTCTCAGTTTGCTCCGTATAAATTTCGTGCAGTCGCTGTGAGGAATCTGTACTTTATTTGTTGTTGCATTATCCGCCTGTGCTGCACATACATCGGCTCTCTTATTTCCCATTATTCCAACATGGCTAGGGACCCAGCAGAACCTAATTTTCTGTCATTGTGTTGTGACTGTTACTAAGTCGCCAGCAATGCAATGCAATGCTATGGTTGAGTCAGTCCAAAAATAGGCGACACAAGATGAGAACTCTGGCATCTTACAAATGTAGTGCCATAACCTCGCCGCTAGAAGCCATGCGAGAAGTTCTAAACGCGGTAGAGAAACCGGCTTCAGTGGTGCAATGCGAGTCTGGCTCATAAAAAGCCGAACGGTAAAGCTGCCATCGACGACTGGCTGACGTACGAACACTGCGACGCCGTATGCATGAGGGCTGGCATCAGCGAACAAATGTATCGTCGCACTATCATGACCTTGCGATGCCAGTAACAAACAACGTGGAATGCGCAGGGAGGATAGGACATGGAGCTCTGATACCCATTCCTTCCACAAGTCCTCGATGTCTAGTGGGAGAGACTCGTCCCAAGCGATGCCCTGTCGCCAGAGCCGTTGGAACAGCAGTCTAGCTCTCCGTGAAACGGAGCGATGAAGCCCAACGAATCGAAGAGCCTGGCGAAGGCTTGCAAAACGGTTCGATTCGTCGATGGTTGGGTGGAAGGTACGACAGAACGCCTTGCGTGGTGATGAAGATCTCATCTGATGAGCGGTCCCATAGCAAACCAAGTACTTTGGATTTGGAGCTCGGCTCAGTAACGTTCTGAAGTGAGAGACCCGTCGTTCAAGAATTGGGTGCAGAGAAGGGTGATTCGAGCACCATTTTAAGCTCCATTCTGCATTGGTAATAATGGCATTTGCTTCCCGGTAAATCTCCAATGCCTGCTCTTCGGAAGACGCGTCTATGACTAAGTCGTCTACGTAGAATGACCGTTGTAGGCGAGCTGCAATGTCCGGGTGTGTTGTCTTCCACGTTTCCAGGTGGTGCTGCAGAGTGGCTGACAGCAAGAACTGGCTAGACGACGCTCCGAAAGGAAACCTGGTCATGCGCCATTCGACGATTGTCGGAAGGTATGGTCACAGGTCGGTAATCGGTCAATCCACAGAAACGGAGAGCGTCTTTGTCTTCTGGTTGAATGCTTATCTGAAGAAGGCCTTCCGGATATCCGCCCTAAAAACGATGGGGCTGCACCTAAACTGCAAAAGGAGCGTAGGAGATTAGGACCAAGCTTGATGCCCTTATCAAGCATTTAGTTTAAAGATGGATTCCAGTATCATGCGATAGGCATCGAACACGACGCGGACCTTGCTAGTACACTGGCTTCACGTCGGACTACCGCATGATGAGGTAGGTAGTAGACAGTCTGGTCCGGTGCTTTCCTTCCGACGGTACTACTCTCTCAGCATGGCCTTCCTTGAAGTACTCGCTGATGGCGGCGTCATACTCCTGCAGCAGTTCTGGCTGACGTTCAAACCGCTGAAGCTGCCTTTTCAGCCTGCATTTGGCTACAATACGGTTCGTGGATGACGTGAGTCCAGGTGTCTTAATCATGAGCGGTACAACGTAGCGACCTTCGCTCTTTTGTACTGCGCTACGAAACTGTAGGAGCGCCGGGTGTTTGGTGACGTCGTGCTCCTCACCTGCTCGCTTATACCGATGGCGTCCCCCCACCGCCACATCTCCGACGGTCTCCCGGTCGAACTCCATGCGCCAATCGTGAG
>JABSTR010000895.1:0-37573 GCA_013339765.2 Haemaphysalis longicornis | reverse complement strand
TTTTGGTTTCTAAGTTTCT
Source organism: Haemaphysalis longicornis (assembly GCA_013339765.2). Lineage (NCBI taxonomy): Eukaryota > Metazoa > Arthropoda > Arachnida > Ixodida > Ixodidae > Haemaphysalis > Haemaphysalis longicornis. The sequence goes on along the minus strand of JABSTR010000895.1, from coordinate 37,554 downwards.
ATGTTATATTCTTGTGACCATGCGTGCACTAGAAACGCGATCTCTGAAATACATATAGGTGTAGGATATTTTAATAATGTGATTTACAAGACAGCCCGTGTCCCCAAGTCCACGGACGAAATACGCAGCGCGTGAAGAATAAGATGACGTCAAAGAGCCCTCTTTCACTCAGCCTTTGTCATTTTTCCTGTATATTTCACTCATTTGACCACTTTCCGACGTGTCTAGTGTAGATTGTTAGTTGTCTTTATTTTTTCCCTTATTGCACTATTTGTATCCATGTTTACACCTACCCCAGTACAGGTACCCATGTCACGGTGGCGGGTTAGTAATATTGGTAGAAGAAGTTTAGAAGTTTAGAAGAAGTTTATTCAATCTTACAAGAAGATGAAGGTAACAAAGCAGAATTATACAGACGAGGGTCCCATAGTCGAGGCTGCACCGGGAGCATCGGTTAATTATTACATAGAGGAATAAAACACAGTGAGAGCAGCTAAAATCATGATACAGTGGCACATAGAGCTATATGTATTGCAGAGTAGTAATACAATTTATCTAAAAAAAACATCGGCAATATTGCAAATGCAAAATAAGTAGTATATTTAGGTCGAACTGGAAGAGGAAAAAGCAAAAAAATACAAATAGAATAACATGTAATGTAATGTTTTACATGTCAAACTTAGGAATATACAAAAGAACACTAAGGAATTTCTACTACATGGGGCACACTAAACTGTGCATCTAAGTGAAATATCTAAACACCTTATTCCGCAAAAACAAAAGCAGGCATGATTACATTCACTCAGTAGGAAACACACAATCAAGCAAAAACGAAAATGTCGAATTAAAGTGACATGTAACATCAATAAAAAAAACCCAGTGTGTACTAACTTCTGTCGCAATACGTTTAGAACTGTTGACTTTTTGTCCTCAGAATGAGAGATTGTTGGGAATGATTTGCCTCAGCGGGGATGCTGCCATTTCTTTCTCATAAACGCGTATTTTGCAGACGGCGTTTCCGAGGTGACACCTTTATATTCGGCTCTCACGGTGTGGCAGAAAATTTTGGTGGTGGGGGAATAGTTGAACTTGCAGCATGTGTCTCGGGATGTAGGATGGACACCTTAGGGAAACGTGAGTGGGAATGGGCAGGTGATAATAAGCTCCACTCTCAAAATGTGTGCAATTCCACATTCATAGGTGGACAGTCTCAGTCTCTCCTCCACCATACTTTTGCAAATTAAGTACTCGTATCCTCGTCATCAACAGTTGATCGAGAGACAAAAGTTACCAGATCTCTATTCTTTTATGGAAATAGTTTGCACCGCCAAAATACCTTGCTACAGAGTTCATTCGTTTATCAATATTACTAAATTTTTCTCGGAGGTGCGGAATGCAGTCTCTGCCTTTCCACCGATTAATGAAAACTGCTGCAGAGAAAGCGTTGTCAGTGCTCTTCTGGATTCTAACCTTAAAGCAAAATTTACTGTCTGTTGCGACCACAACAACTCGAGTTGTGTTTGTAAGAATGGGGAATGTGCAAGAGATTTCCGAAGTGGAAAAGCCACTTGGCTGCAGCTTCTCCGCAATCATCTGGCTAACTGGGTTAATTTGAAATTTTACGACGCAACCTTCAAGCGACCAGTATTAAGCGCGAAGGCAACCTTTACATTGGCCGATTGAATAATGCTCTTTTGCGCTTTGGATGTCATAGCTATAACATCCAAATCACAGAAGAACATTGTTCATCTTTATGAGGTCTAGGAAATAATGTTCCCCCTCAGCGAACGAACCATCACTGGTTCGTACGCCGAAAAAATCTATGAAAAGATTGCACAGTAGGCGAAATGGATAGATAGATTTCTATTTTCTCATTTTCTGCTCCACAGCCGGATGGTGTTACACCCGCGCTGATAAGTTGTTGTACAACGAAACTGTAGCTTAACGGCTAAAAGTCGTTCATATTTTAAGAGTAAGGGTTAATACTTATTTCGTGTTAGTATTAATTGTAGTGAACAACTATTTCATAAGTGTATCTTGGCGTGCCCAAAATATTATTCTGCAGAAGAATTCCAAAAGAGCTGCTAGTGCTTCGGAAACGTCCTATAATTTTTAAACCCCTCTAGCGTATGACTCATGCCTTTCCGGGTAACTGCATCGTATAATTCTTAAACGTCAATTGCACAAAAGTTTTCATAAGTGTGCCGCATAAAGGTGAACGTTTCAATTCAGTGCTAGTTAAGTTTTCTATGAATATTGCCTTCTGGGAAAACCCATCGTACCATTCTTGAAAGTCAGTTGAACAAACGTTTTCACAAGAAACCGCATAAAAGTGAACCTTTGAATTCAGTACGAGCCAAATTTGAACTAATCAACATAATGTTTGTCAAAATTATGGCATATTTTTATTACTTGTGGCCATAAAAGTCCCCTAGCTGACAAGAAAAACATATAGTATAATAGCCTGGGCAACATTGCATTTAGGTCCGGTAACAAATTTTGTGCTTTTTTTCTCAAATTTTTTTAGAATCATTTGGCTCTAATTAAAAAACACTGCATTTATTCTTCAGCCACAGCTTTCGGCTTTATGGACTCGAAAACGCCACTCTCCTTTCATGTATTTAGAATTTAAGCGTTCTCAGCTCTAGTAAACGTTTTATTCACTCACGCATGCGGTATTACTGGTAGCCATGTAATGCACGTAGCGTTTTATCTACTAATATGCCGCCTTCAAATTTTGCGAGTTTAATATGTGCCGCTATTATGGGTTTGGTTCAAAGAAAAGCTGTTCTTCTTCTAAAAAACGCGGCACCATCCTTTCACATATAAAGAATTCTGACATGATAGGCCGCGCAACGTCACCGAACATTCTAGCCTGGTCGGTTGCAATAAGCTTGAGTCGGATCGGCTCCGCAAGGTTTCGCCGCTGAGGGCGCTGTCACCGGTTACAAACCTCGGCATAGCGCCAAAGTAAGATTACATTGAGCATGTAATATTCGGCGAAAGGTCATGGACCACGCCTAAAGTAACTCCTGCTTCGAAATTACACCCTCATGTTTCGAGCCAAGTAATGAACGTTTACGTGCTATGGGTGCTGTGGGTTCTGTACGTGCTACGGGTGTTATAAATCGGTGCTCAGTGAATCTTAAGAGTAACAGCTTCTGGCGATGTTCAGGTTCTGTGGCGGCTACGATAATTTGCTCTTTGACAGCCTTAGCGTGCTCACGTAAGCGTGAACGATGGAACATGTATTTTCGGTCAGCTGTTAGCGCGAGAGTGCGTTCATTCCCTCTAGGCTGTACACTTTCTATGTGCGCATACTCTTAATCAGCATAAACATTGCAAGTAAACCAACTTTGATCAAAGCTGCGAACCTTCACTGAACTGTTTCGAGATATGATAACAGCATTGCATCGCCTGGTAGCCGCAAGCTACAGTACACGTGTAAACCATGAAGAATTTTCAGGCGCTCTTGTGGTCGACTGGGTAACATCAAGAACCCCGAGATTCAGACTTAGACTGAATAAACATGAGTAGCAGAGGCCACCTGGCTAAACTTGAGCCTGAATTTAAAAAAAAATTTCTCTGAGCATCTAATTAAGCTAAATTGCCTTTAACTCGACAGTTGGGCAACACTAAGCAAGGTGTTCTTTAGAGCTACACTGTATTTCCATCTTATTGTATGTTTCCGTTTCTTTATATTTTATTGAGAAGTATTTTGATAGCAGACTCGCGCCATTACATGCCATATCTACGCTAAAATCAGTTTTCCACCTCTGGGATGTCCCTGTCCCACTCACGTGCCGTCACGTTCTCCTGTCACGCGCATTGATGTCTTCGCTACACGCACATAGCACTCTTGTTTCTCCGCTGGCAAAATGCTTGTTATACCGGTGTTAACGCAAACAGGTCATATCACAAAGAACCTGCCTCAATTTTATCATGAACTCCGGCGCGCTTTTAAACGTCACAGTTGCGGTGAATTTCTGTTCCGCATACAGCAACGGAAAAGGCAGCTTTTCCGCAATCCTGCATCTAAGCTTTTTAGCCGTCACTGTGTAAAAGCGTAAAAAACACGTCCTGTATCAAGAGATGACATCCGCTAGAGGGCTGCACAATCACTTCCTCAAATTGACTTCATGCCTACTGTGTCGTAGCCTGGGTAACATATATACGGGTCCGTGTACTACATTACCGTGTTTGCGATTACATCAGAGGCCGGGAAAGCGAGGCCACCTTACATGGTCAACAACGCAGCAAGCGGGAGGTCCGGCCTGCAGTCGTCCGCGGAGTTGTTGAAGGAGAGTCGGTTGTCGTTGCAAGAAGCAGTTCCGTAGCAACCATCAGGTCGCCGCAATGGTGGTTGCACATACAATTTCAATACCAATCTGCAGTTCTTGCTGAGAGGCGCGCACTCGTTTAAATCTTAGCTGTAGCAGCATTTGGTGTACAATCTTGCGTACTGCGCTTCTCAACGATGTCAAATACAGCTTATAATGCGTAAATTAGGTTGTTGGCACTATTTATATCTAGCTGTGCTTTTTCTGTACTGATTCATCTACTACGTGGATAGCCACGGGCAACAAAGTAATAAAGAACGGTACCCAAATCTTGATAATTGCGTACTAAGCCGTAAATTTGTATTTCCATCCGCACTGTGGAACCTTTTGCCCATTTAAACATGGCTTCACTCATTTACACAAAAACATGGCTGTGGTTACCTCTAGCCCGGATATATCAGCAGTCTCATGTCAATGTGTCAACGCCCCATGTATGTCAACCGAGCCTGAGTTTAAAGTCTGCTTCGGTAGTATTCACAAACGCAATGTTAAAGCAATCGGTGGTGCATTTTAAATGCTCTCAAAGGACGTTAAAGGTACCAATCATCGACATCCGAAGTTATCCTCATACCACGTGTGTGCGCATCAATATTGTTTTGTCTGTAAGCTTATATGGCGCATATGCCACAAGATCACTCGACTAGATCAGCCAAAAACAGGAAGTGCAAAGACACTTCAAGGGCCTATTCACTTTACTGTGAGCATTATCAGCCTGTATACTTTATCTGCCTCTACGGATTCGAAAGAACCGGTGAACAGGTGTGTTATACGTGTACTTCATGAGCAAGTAAAAAGTTTTTCTCCCAGTTTCGTGACTCCCACAGTTCCATATTAGTACTCGCTGGTAAGTTAGAGCTGCACCTAGGTACGAAAAAGTATTTTACTCCAATATAATTGACACATTTCTCAGCAAAAGAATATATCCAGCACAGTGTGAGGTGAGACGCTCGTTGTGACGAAGACGACACAATGTAGCGTAATCCTTCCCACACTGTGCTCGTGCCGTGCATGCGGGCAGAAGGGACTGCGCTTAGTGTTGTTGCGCCGAGAAGAAAGAAATACGACGCGACAACAGGGGTTGACGTGGGAGCAAGAGAGGCGGCCAAGGGCTAAGAGCTGGGAATCCCTGGCTGCAACCGGAGGAGAACACTTGTAGGAGTAGTCACAGCAGGGTTGAGCAGTGGACGTTTAGTTGGAAGACTCGAAGCTCGTCGGAGTTTCTGGACGCCAGCTGAAGAAGGGTCTATGTTGCACCTTGGCATACTGGGGCTAAGGCACGCTTACTGTTTCGTTAGGGCGTCTATCTTCAGCCTTCTCCACCCTTGGACGACCAACCACCTGCTGTTCGCGCGCCTGCTCTTACCTGGTACAATATTGTGACCGGGTTCCGAGCAGACCGTTCTATACGAGGACACTGGTGCGCCTTCCCCGTTGATGTTTCCGCATGCACGACGCCGTCATCCGTACCCCTTCGCACCTCGCCTTGCATCTTGATCAGAACCCATGACGCCCTGCCGACAGCCCTTATCACTGCGAACACTTGGTTGGGACTTTACTTCGTGTGTTCTTTAGGTTTGGTACTATTTAAGGTTATACAAAATTGGCGGGGGTTAGTATTGTAATTAGCTGCAGGCGTGTTTCTCGAGAAGATATGATTTGTGATGTTTTTTTTAAACGCCCTGTCGTTGTTGGAATTGTGACAAGTCCCAGTCACCCCTGAATAGCTGAAAAATACATGCGGGGGTTTTCTGAGACATTGGAGTCCGCGGCACGGCAGACGAAATTGGAGCATCGGAAGGTTACGTCGCGGAAGATGTTTTCCGTGAGTGCATAATGAACGTGCAAGATTTAATCCCCAAAGGTGCGCGTCTCCGGTTGCGTGATGAAGAGTTAGGGGCATGGGGGCACGATGCTCTCGTGACGGCGCGAGATGAGAGTGCTGCAGTGCACGAGGCTGCACGAGTACAACTCCAGCTAGATGAATGGAACGAAAGGAATTTGCAGTTAAGGCTCATGGTGGCAGAGATGGGGAGAATAGAGACCCTTTGCTGAGTGCTACTGACACGGCATCCATGGAAGATGCCGTTCCAGATGCGACGCATCTTATGGTCGGGGCTATGTCACTCCTTTGTTGTTGTTGCGCCATCCACACCCCCACTGCGCATGCTCGGCTTGCTGAACGCGCGCTGGTGTCTTACCCTTTATTGGCTCCTGGAGCAACAGTGTTGCCGTTGTCTTCCTGTGCCGGCACGAGACGAGCACGCTTCCCCTTTAAGGGATCCTGGAGCGACAGTGTTGCCAGTGTCTTCCTTGGCCGGCAAAAGACGAGCACGCTTCACGCGCCTTCGACGCTTCATCGTCGTCGGCAGCGGCGGCGTCGGCGCGTCGCGAGTTTCGGCGGGCCGTGATTACAAGAAGCCCACAGCCATCCGGGGAACGTGCATCGACCTTAACTTCAGCACCTTTAGGGATCATCCAGTACAACAGCCCTTTAATTTCCATTTCACCGACCATAAGGCGGTCATAATCAATGCGGAACGCCAACCACAGCTCCACATCACATACGTTGAACATGATGATAATAATGCCTAAATAAAGACACACTCATACCACGTACAACGACTCTCTCTATCTCTCACTTTAATGCCTCTCCACTCTAACACCCCCCCTCCAATTAAATTACACCATCTTCCAGTAGGGGAACTCTGAGTAGTATGCGAAACAGCCATGGGGTCGACGTAATTTCCCATTTCGTAGTTCCAGTAAGTGAAAAGTGTGATAGTTACCATGGAAACCAAACGGTAAATATAACGGCAGCTACGTACCTAAACATAACGAAACGACGAACTGAAAACTAATGAGCACCCCACAGTGGCTTCGAGTACTACTTGGGAAGATGATGTAATTTTTAAATTAACCCGCGGTAATTCATCCCCGTCGTCAATGAAGTTCGCAAAGATTAGGATGCTAACCTGAATTGCTTTCCGCAAGTCTCAAATGGACGGCGTTAAGCAAGAAAAAATTAAGCCACGGCCAATAGCTTGTAATACCGTAAGATGGGGTAGTTGGTGCATGATCGAAAACTTCAAAGCGCACAGAAAACGGGGACAGAGAGAAGCGACACACACAAGCGCTTGTTTGTGTCGCTCCTCTTTATCCTTGCTTTTTGTGCGCTTTGAAGTTTTCGACCATAGGTTGTGCCTAGCAGGCGAGGCCTTCAAAGCCTTTGGGAGGCTGTCTTCTGACGACTCCATCCACTATGATAAGAACAAACTCGCGCTGTTGCAACGGTTTCGTTTCACCGCAGAGGAATACCACGGAAGCTACGACCGCTTTAGGCCACAAGACAGTGAAGCATCCAAACAGTATGTTGCGTGCGTGGAGAATATCTTCGACCACAGCGTGTGGCTGTCAGTGACGGCTAAAAACTATGACGCAGTGCGGGTCCTAATTTTCGCCGAAGCGTTCGTGACAAACTGCCACAGATCGTTAGCAGTATTTCCTAGAGAAGAGACGGCAAAAAACTCTAAGAGGTGACTATTGTCTTCGGAAGACCCGGACTAAAACGCGACGACCGGACCTAGAAAACCCCAGCATTTCCTCGGTGGCAAACCAGGTCTCAAAGTTTCGAAGTGCTGCTCTACCTTAAGCCCACCGTACTGCCCTGAAGGGCGCCAGGTGGGCAATGGCGTCCATTCTTGTCCGGAACGAGCCAACAATAAGCAGCTGACGACAATAAGCAGTTGTTGCTGTGTGTCTGCCACTGGAAACAAAGGCGTTATTTCAAAGTCAAATATGTAGAAACCCCCTTGGAATCATTCCTGTTCCCAGGGATATCAGGAAGCAACAGTTACGAGCATGGTTTATCACCACACTGCCTAGAGTGGCGTTGAAAGTAGAGCTGTTTCACACGCGAGTTTACGTGTTGATAGAAACAGGTTGTAGAACACTGGTGGTCCATCGCTCCCTGTTTCTGGATTCGGCTGTATGAAGTACAAGATATCAGCTGCGCCTAGATAAGGGAAGACTGTCGAGGTTCTAGAGGCACTGGTGGATATTTCGTCGCCTTTTAGACCGGAGGGAATGGCTGAAACCGGAGGAGAATTCCCACACGAGTGGACAGAGTAGGGTCTAAGAGCGCGAGTTCTACTTGGAAGACCCGATGCTCACCGGGTTTCGAGACCACAGCGAGAGAAGGGTCTACCATGCACCTTAACATCGTTGGGCCGAAGTGCGGTTTCTCATTTGTGAAGGCGGTGGCGGCTGAGTGGTTAAGGCGTTGCGCTGCTGAGCACGAGTCACCACGCATATTGAATAATATAGCGGATTGCAGCTCTCACAAGTGAGCGTTAACAAGTGAGGTAAGCGCTGGATGTGTTTCATATCCTTGTTGTGGCATGGTTTAACCGAACCACGTGAATTTTCTGCGCGAGGTTTAAACACGCTTTTCAAGGACACGCTGGCTGGTGGCAACGCGCTGCGAGATAATGCCATAGTAGGGCGCGCCGCCATGAGTTCGCTGACCACGCTATCACTTCCAGCAGCTACGAGCCGAGACCAAGGAGTCTGGAGTTGAAACCGCGCACGATTTGTATTAGCGAAAAATAATATGGGTAATACCAAGACTGCACAACTCTATTTCGCTGCCTTTAGGTAGTGTGCTTACCAAGTGAAAGCAATATTGTTGTAAAAAAAAACAAGGTTTGTGCACGTTATCGGCAACAAAAACAATTAATGTAATGTTTCGTGACTGAAGAATCGTGAACAAAGATGTGAATAAAGATATGAATCGTAAATACACATGTGCTTGAACTGTGAGTTTAGTTCAACTACAGACAAGTTTATATGTACGTTTCACTACATGGAACGACAATATTGAAAACTATGAGGATTTTTAAGCACTTTAAATTCAGTTGGCAGCAAGGAAACCCGGATCCTGTACTGAATGGGCAAAAGCCAAGAATTAGTGTAAACGAAGGCAAATCATCTCCTCCTGCTGCATATTGCGGCTGGGTCATATATGAAGCAAAATTACTTAGCACATTGCTGGCGCCCTTACTGCAAACGAATCGATATGGTTTATATCTTTTTGAATCTAAGTAAATCTAAATGAAAGGAGAAGTGCCAAGGGTATTTTGAATGGTGTTAGGCTTTGCTGTTTGAAACTATTTTTAAGTGAAAACCGCATGACAGTCCACCAATTAAAGAAGGACCAACCATATTCACGCGCTGTCTTGAGCATCGTACACACACATATGGAAAGCGGAGGTCAGTGCTTTGTATTTTTATTTCACGCATTTATCAGCTGGGAACTTTTTAAAGTTATGAAATAACACACAACGTTCAGCCTAGCAGTTGAGAAGTACCTCGGAATATCTCCTATTAGGGCCAGGAAAGATAGCCAGCAGGGTTCAGTTTTTATGGCTGACTGGAATGGGGTTCGGAGCTTTAGTGGCACTACTAGTGACATGATTCTGAACAAGGTGATGTTTATGATGGAGCATACCCTGTCCGGGGTTTAAAACCCTACCGCCGCCGCGTAATGCGGAAGCAATGGAAGCAAGGGCCAGTACAGGGTTGAAACACACAGCGGCGCCACTCTTGCTCACAGTTTGACACTCTTTCTTCATTTTCGCAGCGTGTAGATGATGTCGCGTTGAAGGCTGTTGTACCCGACAATAGCCCTTTCCTGCCCAGAAAAAAAGATTTCAGAAAAAATGGCCACAAGTAGTTAAGTTTTGTGTATTTACCCCTTCCTAGTGATGCTTCGACAAGTGAAAATGGGAAGGTCAGAGTATTTCACAGAGAAAACTAACCCATACATATGTGTGGGCGGGGCTTCAATCGTATGATCTGCGCGTAGTAAGAATACCTTAAAAACGCCATCAGGCGCAGAAAACTGCATTTTTACGTATAATTTATACGTTTTATATTGTTTTCAGCATTACTTATATTATAAAGAGGATTTTGTGAACATACATAATAATGAAGTTTGAAGTAATGTATATAATAACTGTAATTAATATTATTATTACAAGTAATTACGGAACTAGTTCAAGGTTAAGACGCAATAAAATATTATCAATGAACCAGCACAAAACCGCGAATAAATAAGACACCAAGGAAGCAAGACAAAATTTTTTATCGCTAGCGCTGCAGTGCACGAGCCCGCCAGCATGTACCGCCGAGCAAAATTTTCATTACGACGAAAGCCCAGCCTACACATATGTGTGGGTGGATTTTTCAAGCGTCATGACGGAACGCATACGAAGGGAACGGGTGTATTTTTTATCCGATCGTGTTTTCTCAGGTCCTGCAAGTCGTGTCTTGCTCTTGTTATTCAGAAAATACGAGAATAACAAGAATAAATATCAGTTTTCATCTTGAAGACGGATAGCGTGATTGCGCCGGCTCGGGCGCCATTTTTAATTTGCTGTTTCGCGCCCCCTGCTGGCGAAATGAGTGAACTACCGAAACCAATAAAGTCTCGTAAGCGTTTGCAGCGACTACCCAGGGCTGTGAAACCGAAACCGAAACCGGTGCCACTTATTAAAAGAATTTTTTGACCCACACGTTTGTGTGGGCTGGGCCGTAAAGGGATAGCAAACTTTTTTTGCAGTAAGGCTAGGCCAGCGGATTTTCTGAAGTTTGTCGAAATGCCTGAGTGGAAGTTGTGCTCCTTGTAGAGGTTCGCACTGATGCAACGCTTTTTACAGGCCTCGGAAATTTATCACTGCGTGGTGACCTCACGTTTAGTATCCCGATAGCGTATTCGCCATTAATTTTACTCCCGCCTCCAAGACATGGAGCTGGCAATGAACCATAACTCCGTAGTCTTGAAACCTAGGTTTTTTTGTTCATATTATTTCTCCTTCCAACGGCCCTCTGGTGTAGCCTTTACCTTTGTTTCCAGCGGTGCTGTAATTGTCGTCACTGCTTAAGCAGCTCTGAGCGTTGCCAACGTGGTGTGTGTCTCAACCCCAACGTCTGTCCAGCTTCTGTCTGGAACGCATACCGAAGACAGCCCTGAACAACTTTGGACGGGTTGGCTATGTTGCAGTAATTCTTGTGGCCTCAGTTGACTGACGTTCGCTGATCAGACATGCACCTTCCGTTAGTTGTTCTTGTTTTCTTTTTGGCGAGTACGCTTCTGATGATGTTATTGCTGTGATGATCCTCAACCAAAAAACAGTTCAGCCTTATCTTGATAAGGCTGCGCTTATTCTTCCCGTTGATCAGCAGAGATGAACCGCGGTTGTTCAGATTTTCCAGCTCCAGTAAGATGTAACAACTTATATTTGCGCAAGGGTGCAGCCTCAGACTGCGAATGGAGGTAGGGGGGTTTGGGGAATTTTCGGAAAGAATTCGCCCTTCGTGAAGTCCGAACAAAGAAGTAGTCGGACTCCCACGATGCCGAGTCAACGGGTGTTTCCTCACGAGATCGTAGGGATTCCCATTAGATAAGAGCCGTTTGAGTTTCTTCTAGCTCCATGGTCGACGAGAAGTTCACGCACTCTTTTCTGACACGTTTGGACACACTTGGGTAAAGAATATAAGCAGTCTCTGGGCCCTTTCTAGAAAGATGACAATTTCGGAAAAAATGTTGATTTCCTATTTAGTAGTTCATTGTTCTCGACCATTGTGTCCAATTGCTGAGGCAAGTGGTCGCTTCAATACCAGAGTCATCGCTCCGGGCAGATATCGTCCCTATACCGAAGACACGCAAACCACCCGAGTATCTCCCCAATTTGCGCCCAGTCACGTTATTGAGCACCTTGTGGAAACAGTTGGAGCGAATGCTGGCTACGCGACTTCAGTGGTAGATGGGCACTTACCGGTGGTACCACCCGGCACAGATTGGGTTCAGACCTCGTCTCGGGACAGAGGATGGACTTGAGCACTTATCATCGACGGTGCTACTTGGCGGCCGATATCGCAAAGTGTGGACGTTGCTTGCCATGGACATTCACGAGGCATATAACAACGTCAGCCACTGCGCTATCCTGGAAGTTCTCCAAAGCTTACTTGTGCCGGAAAAGGTCCGCTGTTTTTTCCAGAATTGTAATCGCATACCACTCAAACGCAAACGTGACTCACGGTGGTGTTGATGAGGCTTCTTCTCTCGTGGAGTGCGGGGAGCCGACTTGGGTGTAGGCGAAGCCTGAGAGTGAACGCGACCGAAGGAACCCGGGTTGACCTGACGCCAGCGCCAACGAAGCGCAATTGCAAATGCCGCGACCACACGCAGGCCGACTTCTTCGTCTACTCACAGTGGAAGACATCCCTTGAGCCCTTGAGGCAAGAGACGCTCGCCGCAGTGTCTGTACACAAAGCAGCCCCGTCGGCGGATTGCCTCGAAAGCGCGTCATTCCTATTTCATATTTGGCGCGCTTTCGAGGCGCTTTTTCAAAGAAAGTGCTAGGAGTTGTGCCGCGCCTCCGCCAGATGGTGCCACGAATCCCGCGACCGAGAGAAGACGCAGTGAAACATCCCCCTCGCGAGGGGCACGATCAAATGCAGAGCATTTCCGGGGGCGCACGACGTTAAGTAGTTTGCGTTACGTTAATGTTGTTGCACTTGTTGCAACTGCTGTCGAGAGAGTGCTCATCAGCAGTAATTTGAATGAGTCAACGATATAAGGCGTGTTCGTAGCGTGCCATTCTGTGTCGGCTTTGTGGCTCAGTGGATAGAGCACCATGTACATTGCATTCCGCCCGCAGGGTCGAGCGATCGAAACTGGGCGCCGGATAGTATTTTTTTTATACAGTAAGGAGGGGTGCGGTGCGGACTACGGACGTCAACGCGGTTGACATCGTGAGTTACTGAAATGCTCTGCATTTAAAAGATCATTTTCAGTACGGATTGGTCGAGCTAGTTATGGCCATTTTACGCCCGTCCGTGGAGTTCTTCAGGGATCGGTGATTTTAACCTTCCTCTTTAACGCAGCTATGCTGCCGCTTGCCTGGCATCTTGGCTCTATGCCAGACCTACACCTTCTGGTGTACGAGGACGATATCACAGTATGGACTGTCCACCCAGACCTGTCTCGGGAAGCCGTGAGCCTGCAATAAGCTTTAACTGACACGGAGAAATGGTGTGAATACGCTGGTCTCTCGCTTTCAGTCGAAAAGACAGCCCTTCTGTCCGTGGCCAGTGCTTGGTGCCGTCGTAGATTGGTGATATCCCAGATTGCGCTACAACTGTCTGGCCAGCCTGTGCGCACTGCTACCTCTCTTCGCGTGCTGGGATTGGAGATTTTATCATCATGGTCAGCTGCCTTGTGGCTTCGATCTGCTCAACAAGCAGGTCAAATGTTACACAGCTCAGACCGCATGACTTGGCATAGTCGTGGACTGTGGACGCTACCAGCTGGAGGGTTTCTTCAATCCACCCATCCGATCCGGCTCGCTCAGTCCATATCGTAATGTCGTCTGCATAGAAGGCTTGTCCTATGCCTTCTATCTGCTCGAGCAAGCGGGGCAACGGTAGGAGCGCTAAATCAAAGAGCAGGGGTGATAGAACTGCCCCCTGTGGGGTGCCCCGCTCCCCAAGCTTAATAGGGTCCGACCTTTCGCTGACAACCGCGATGCTAGCCGTTCTTGCGGAGAGAAAGTTCTTGGCATAACAATAGGCCCGTTGTCCGCACCTCGTCTTGTTCAGGTTTGTAAGTATGCTGGCGTGGGTGACGTTGTCGAATGCCCCTTTCAGGTCGAGGGCTAGGATTGCCCTTGGGCCGTTTCGGGTAGCCTTCTTGATGACCAATTCCTGTAGTTGGAGCATGACATCTTGCGTGCAAAAGTGCTTCCGAAAGCCGAACATGGTTCCAGGCATTTGTCCCGTTTCCTCCAAGTGGGCTTGTAGTCTGCGAAGGACCATCCTCTACATCACTTTTCCAACGCAAGAGGTGAGCGAGATTGGGCGCATGTTTTCTATGGAAGGGGCCTTGCCGGCCTTGGGGACAGGCCATTCACTTCCGCCTCCTTCCATTCCGGCGGTAGCTGCGAGCTCTCCCATGCGTTGTTAATATGCTCTATGAGAGTCTGCGCCGTCTTACCGCTCATGTTGGTAAGGAGTTTGTATGTTATAGCGTCCTTTCCTAGGGCGCTCTTATTGCTCTCGTCGATAGCTAGCCAGAGCTCCGGAAGGTGAATGGCCTGTCCAGGTCTTCATTTTCGGGTCCTTCATACCCCTCCGGGGTTGGGTACTGTACTTTTTCCGTTTGGACATATTTGTCTGCTAAAGCCTTGAGTAGTCTGCTGACATCACCATCGTACGTGTTTAGCACCTTCGTCAAGGTACGGCGGTTGCTGTTTTACATCCTGTAGGGTCGATGAGGTATCTTAACAGCCTCCATGTCTTCCCCACTGAGAGTTGGCCTTGAAGACTGTCGCATAGTTTCAGCCAATTTTCTTTGCTAAGCTTTGCTGCATATTCGGATATTTGCGTGTTTAGTAGGGCTATGCGGCGGGCTAGCTTTCTGTTGCGCTTCTGCCGGTTCCACCTTTTGGTGAACGAGTGTCGGGCTGCCCACATGCGAATGAGTCTGGTTGTCGACAAAAGGCGTCTGCGTTGTCGTCGTGATTGTTTGCGTGAACTTCTCAAGTGCCTGCTTCTGTTTGTCGGCCCACTCCTTGTATGACTGTCCTTCTGCTATTCTGTCATCGGGTTCCTCCTCGACATCCTCTTGCTGGGTGTATTTGCGCATCTTGTCCCAATCAGTGATTCGTATTTTTCCTAACTTGGCTTGGAAGTTGGGTGCCCGTATCGTGATGGTGATGATGCTGTGGTCTGATCCCAGGTCCTTCGTCCTCGCACTTCCATGTGACTTCGAGCGACCCACTCAGCCACGACAGGTCGGGGTGTAGTGTCTCTTGCTACGCTGTTCCCTCTTCGCATTGGAATCCCTGGTTTGTTCAATAGGGCCACATATTGGTCCTCCATTGTTTTGACGAGAGCTTTGCCTCTCTTTGATTGAAATTTATACCCCCATAGCGTGTGCGGGGCGTTGAAGTCGCCGAGGATCAGGAGCGGCCTGGTCCCCGCCAACCTTTTCGCCTCTTGCACAACGCGGTCGAAATCATGTTGCTTCTGAGACGGTCTGCAGTAAACGCTCATTATGAATACGTTACTCTTGCTTCCAATTTCTCTTGCATGTACTTCGATGAGTGTGTGCTCACATCCTGCCTGAGCCGTGACGTGTTGGGTTGCCGCCACGTGATTCTCTACGAGGATTGCAGTGCCCATTCCTGTGGGGTCGGTGTATGTAACAAACCCCGGGATTTTCGGTCTTCCATTTGTTTCCTGTAGTGCTATGATGGCAGGTTGATTTTCTAGTGTGTTCATATATAACATAAGCTCCGTATCTTTGTTTCGGATGCCTCTGCAATTCCATTGAACTATCGCTGTGGGCTCCCTGGTTCCCCCTCGCTTACTGTTCCTGTTTATTTTCTGCTTCATCCTTGTTGATCATATCGAGCCGGCCACGTCGTTTTGCTATGGCCTCTTTAATCCTTTCAGTCCGGTCGCGTTTCAGCGATGCGGATTTCATCCTAACTTCAATCGCGGCAACTCGCGATACCTGTCTTTCGTGTTTCGCTTCTAGTGTGTTAAGGTGGTCTTCTATCCGTCCTAACGCCGTCAGGATCGCAGACTCCCCTTGGGTAAGTTGCATTTGTTCCGCGGCTTTTGGCGGTTGCGCAATTTGCTTGTTGGCTGGGGCTTCTTCGGCCTCCATTGCCTCCTGCTTCTGGTCTGGCTGCTCTGGCGTCTTGTCGTTAGTCGGAGGGGGTGACCTCTTGCGCGGTATTTTGCGTGGTCCTTCAACTACAGCTGCTGTCCCTTCCTGACCATTTGTAGTAGCCTGCCCTGACTTGGCGACCAGCTGCTCTATCTTGTTCATAAGATTTCTGATTTGAGCGTTCTGCTCTTGTATTTGAGCATTTTGGTGAGTAATAATTTGCTTTAGTTCTACTATTTCTGCATTTTCCTTGGGGGTTTTCTGGGTGGGGGTGGTAGGGGAAGTGAGGGGGGGAAACTCATTATCGAACGTGCGAGTTTGGGAGACCCGCTAGCCCGGCCCACCTTCGTGTCGGCTGGTCCGCGTTGGTCTCCGGGTCCTCCTCGGGATATCGACCGCTCCGTCCTGCTCGGCACCTCCCCGTTGCCGGGCCCGTTCCGCCGTCTCGAGACGCTCAGCGTGATTGGCTCCGCTCGTTCCGCCGTCTCCCATCGGCGGCTGCTGCCCTTCGTTGACTTCGACCGGGAGCGTCCTTAACGGCCACCTGCGCCACCCCGCAGCCGATACTTTGACCGGGAGCGGCTGCGCTGGCGACCGTCAGCGCTCCTAGCGGGGGTCTTGGATCATTGATCTGCCGCTGCGTTGGGGTCCGCCTGCAGGACCTCTACAGTCCCGGCTGCGTCCTCGTTGTTGCTGGTCCTGATGTCTTCGTTGCCATCTTCTCTGGCGGACGATGTAAGGAGTCTTGTATTTAGCTTTACACACTCGGTTGGCGGTGAGATGGTTTCCGCTGCACAGTCCGCACTTGGGTTCGCAGGTGTGGTCTTCCGCCGGCCTCGCTACTCCACATCCCCTACAGATCTTGTTTTTGGGGTCGGGGCACACATCCGTACGGTGCCCCAGTCTGCCGCACGCATGGCAGGCCTCGATTTGTTTGCGGTATAATGTGCACTCCATCAGAAGGTTGCCATATCGTATGTATCTTGGCACCTTTCGCCCCGCAAAAGCGATAACCACATACCGAGACCTACCGATGCGGTTGGCCTGGAGTGCCGTCGGGTTGTAGTCTTGAACGACCTGTTCTTGGATATCCTGGGCGGTATCTTCTAGTGGAATGTCCCGAATGACCACCTTCACCGTGTCGTGGGGGGGCGGCCTCATAGGCGCAGACTTCGTGCGTAGTTCCGCGGACGTCAATTCGTTCCACCGATGTGTAGCGGTCCGCATTCTCCCGTCTTGGTGTGCTGATTACAAGGGTGTTCTGGTGGCTGTTCGGACACACCACGTCTTCTCTTGAATCTTCTGCTGCAATCTGCGCCGCCACCGTCAGAGCCCTGCACAGCTCTACTCGAGTCACGTCGCCGACCCGGAGTCCTCCACGCGGCCGCACGATTATCATCATATTGCCGCGCGGGAGCTCCGGCATCCGTGCTCTCTTCAACAGCTTGCCGTTGTTAATGGGCGGGCGGCAAGGCGTGGCCTTGGCGCGCTCGCTGTGGTTGCCGGGCGCCGGCGGTAGGCCTACCGCGTCGCCGCCCGTCTTCTTGATTCTTTCTCCTGCCGTCCTCCATCCATTCGATCTTGTGCATGTTTGTGGATCAATCTCCACGCCGTCTACTTCCACACGCATGGCCGTGGCCATCTTTCTGAGTGGGCGTTGTCCTAGCGCCGCTCCGATAAGGGGATCCGCCGATATCGGGCCGCGCATGGTCCCGCTCCGGCGTGACCGAAAGCGAGGTTAGGGTTAACGTGGCGGCTCCCGTCGATGATCGAAAAAGCTTCACGAAATCTCTAAAAATGGTCGCCCACCTGTGATTTTTAGTTCCACATGGTGGGGTTACCTTCCCGGATCTTGTGATGATGAGTTCTTGTCACGTTGTGTCAAAATATCGCCGAATTTGGAGTCCAAAGGCGGAGCGACGTGTACATGCGTCGGCACTCCTCGCCCCCTGGCGGCGACCCCTCTTCGTCCCAAGAGAACACCCTGGTGGGACGAAATCTTTGTCTAGTGCTTGCACTCAGCGTTCAAATATCCCTATTTTAAAAACAGCCGTACCGCGCGTAGCGCTCCCTGGCGCCTGATAACTGAACAAGGTTAAAAAATAAATGCTTTTAAACATGTTTAACTAGCATTAGAAGCAACGGCAGAGCCCGTGAAAACACACAAACTGAAAAGGTTTTGTTATATCCAAACAATTTTATTAATTTCGCTCTAGCAGCATTTCAAAGTTATGAGATTGTCCCCGAAGGCGTTGACACGCACTTCCGGACATTACGTACTACCCGCGATCTCCGAGGCACGCGCCGAGGGTGGAGCGGTGGCGATTTTTTGCGTCATTTTGACGTCACGAGCATCCGAAAGCGCATCGGATCAGCAGAATACGGCCCTAATCTCGCTCGTCATGCCACTGGCCATCGGCAGGCTTCGCTGCACGTATCGAAGGCCACATGTTCGCGAGTTGTTAACAGTTTTGATCTCTGAACTCAATTTACGTTGTGTACACTTCAGGACCGATTTATCGGATGCCTAGTTTTAAATGCAGAGCATTTCAGTAACTCACGATGTCAGCCGCGTTGACATCCGAAGTCCGCACCGCACCCCCCTCCTCCTACTATATATAAAAAAAATACTATCCGGCGCCAGGTTTCGATCCCTCGACCCTGCGGGCGGAACGCAATGTACATGGTGCTCTACCCACTGCGCACAAAGCCGACACAGAATGGACGCTACTAACGCACCTTATATCGTTGACTCATTCAAATTACTGCTGACGAACGCTCTCTCGTCAGCAGTTGCAACAACTGCAATAACATTAACGTAACGCAAACTACTTAACGTCGTGCGCCCCGGAAATGCTCTGCATTTGATCGTGCCCCTCGCGAGGGGGATGTTTCACTGCGTCTTCCTACTGGCCAGTACACTCGTCGCCATCTGTCGGATGTTGTGCGAACCCTTTGCGGCTGATGGCGCGCGATTTGAAACGACATTGTAGCTTCCGTCGCGGTGAGTTAGGCGCCCTGAGGGGGCGGGCTTTTTTCCTCCCCCTCCTTGTTAGGGACGCCTAGCGGAGCTGGTAAAAAATAATGAATAAACAACCGCAAGTGTTGCGGTGCGCTTTTATTCGATTATCGCTCACATTTGTCGCAAATACGTGATTTCAGGCGATTCGCTTTTCTCTGAGGATTCTGTTTCAAATTACCGTCGCGAAATTGCGGCGTTCAAGAATGCAGGGCTAAAGACGTTACGGCGTGCGTGGGAGCGAATGGAACTTGTTTCGACAGGCTTCATCATCGGAACTTTTCTCAGCAAGCGGTCATTGAGCGTTAGGGGAACTTTTGCTTTTTTGGCTGCCTGATTTCTGGGAAATTTTCGTGGTTCCTTAAGGGTTCGATTAATCGGTCATCGACTGTATATAAGCAAGTCAGCCACATTTTAGTTGTTTTAGGTAAGGTGCATCCTAAGCCGTCGAATAAATTCCTGTCTTGAAGAATCAGATAGAAGTGCGTGACTGAAAAACACACCGACGCGCTCTAGGGGTGCTTCCAAAGATTCTAATGTACACTGCGTAATGTAAAGCATTTTTAAACAAGAATAAAATGATCTATGAGAGTTTTGTTATACATCCTTCGCAGTTTTTACTGAATAGAGTTTCTGAATTATAAAGGATATAAACAGCCTTTATGAATATAAAAGGAGACCATCTTGCCCGGACACCAAAAAGGGAAACGGGGGGGGGGGGGTTTAAGGAAGAACGCGGCACATAGCTTGAAGGGACACTAACGCTCAATTCAATTTCGTTTTAACTGAAAGGCCCTTCTTTTCTTAGTCCTCGGGGCCTTGTTTGACGAGCAATGATGCGTTATTTGCTAAATAAGTGAATACTTACTTGTCTGGCTCGTCTAGCTTTTAAGCTTTCAAATAATTCCTGATACCTGAATATTTCTAGAGCTTTATTTTATGATACCAAAAAATTCGATCAACCATCATCGGTAATATTGGTGGTTTTTGGAAGCCAAAGCCAACTTTTTAGACCCTAGTAGAGCCTTGCCAAGGACAAGTCGAGCGCACCTGCTGGTACGCGACAGAACGCTTACTGAAGCGTTGCCTCTTGTGTATATTAGTACGAAACTCTTTGCCTCAGAGACCACGAATAATAACGAACATGGCAAAATTTCAAATTTTAACGTTCTGCCTACTAAAATATTTTTCACTGAAATATTGAAGGTGACGTTGCAGATCTACCCTTCTAGCACGTGCGTCGCATCGTTCTTTTGTGTCATTCACGAGCAGGAGCAGGTGCGATTTCAGAAAATAAGCACATGCTATCATTCTTTCTAGGCTACAGGCTATTACCTTGAGCAATGCTGCGCCCCAGACCGTTGCCTCGGTACCTCTTCTGGAAAGAACTTTCCATGTAGAAAAGAGAGAGAGATAATAAACTTTATTTAATGAGAGGAGTCAAGCGGGCGGTTTCCTCAGTTCAGGACCCCGTTGGAGCTCCAGCCGCCTCAGCCCGGTGGGTCTGCCGAAGCTGCTCTTGGAGGCTAGAGCTGCCCAGCACTTCCTCCCACGGCTCAATCGGAGGGATTAGATATCCGCGAAATTGAGGGGTTAAGCTGGCACTCCCACACCATGTGATACAGGGTGCAGGGCGCGTTGCAGAATCGGCACAGTGAGTAGTATATTGTTGCCAAAATAAGTGGAGTTTGGTCGGGTGTTGGTTTGGAGGAGACGCCCGGAGCGCTCCTCTGCCTTTATGAGGGAGGGGTGGCCAGCGCGTAGCATGAGCCTGGTGAGCCTGTAGAATTGGGTCACCTCCTCATATGAAGTTACGGGGATCGCTGTCTCCAGCCAACTTTCTCGCGGCGCTCGGCTGGTTAGATCTCGAGCTGTCTCATGAGCAAAGACATTACCGAAGGGGGAAGCGTGAGCTGGTGTCCAGACAATCGAACCACTTTTCTTCGGAGGGTTCTGGTCGAGGATCTTCATGGCGATGCACGAGATGCGGCCTTGGAGGTAGCTGCTACACGCTGATTGTGATTCCGTGATTATCACCTCCGCTGGGGTCTGCGTTATTGCCAGCGCAATTGCTACCTCTTGGGCCTGTAGCGTCGAGACTTTGTGAGAGAGTGAGGCTCGGGGTGTGGTTATCCTTCGTCGTCACAGTCGCTACCATGGCTCCTCTTCTTGTATAATCTGCGGCGTCCGTATAATAAACCGTATCGTTTGAGCCGTAGCTTTTTTCCAGGGCTCTACCTAGCGCCTCTCTCTGACCCTCGTGGAACTGCGGGTGCATGTTTCTGGACAACGGGTCACTCTGATGTTTCGGCGTAGTTCGCGAGGAATGTCTAAAAGCATCGACGGTAAAAATATTGGTTTCTCCTCGCGCTGTTTCTGGTGTCTACTTTGCTAAATTGGGGCCGCTCTGAAAGCGAGGCGCAGTGTTCTTTGAACGTTGTGGGAGAGGTGGAGTCCCAGCACTTTCCCTATTCCTCAACGCCCGCCGCTGGGGCGAGAAGGGGGGTTCCCGCTCTTCTCCGACGGCCGCGTCCTCTCCCCGCCAGCGGGACAGGCGCGTTGCAGCGGTGGCGCGGCGGATCTCCTCACGTTTCCGGTATGTCGGGGGCCCCCAGGTCTGCTCTGGTGGCCCGGGACGAAGAAGGGGTATCTTTGGGGTTCAAGAGGTCGGCCGCGACAGACGTGAGTACCAGAACCCCGGCTTTACCTTCCCTTGTCTGCCCCTGATGCGCCTTTCTCGTGATCTTCGCCTAAGCGCTGGGTCAGGACAAGGGACAAGTCAAACCACGTTATGAAGCGCTAATAAACGCGAGTTTGGCCGTTTCGCTGTCTTGTGTGTTCCTTGCTGCTCTCTGCCGCTACCCCAATCGGTGGTCTGTGGCGGCATTCAGAGGAGCTAGCCTTGCGGCCGTCTCGAGTGCAAGATAGGTCGCCATAAGAACCCTGGTCCTCACATTTTTGGCTCCCGAAAGTAGGATACGTCTTCAGTCTAATTCGAGGTTCGCTAGCTACGAAAAGGAACATGGCACACGACTACAAGTTAGCGGACTTGATGCAGTTGGCCGACCTTTGTGGTCCTGCCCGGGAGTCCCCGCAAAGCGCTGCATAAACAGCCTCCTCCTCAGCCGTAAAAGCGGCTCTGGCCCTCCTTCTCTACGGCCCCTACGTAACGGCTGCCGCGGCTTGCGCGGCAATGGGAGTCACGTAAGGTTCCGGATTCCACGAGCGCTCTACGTCAGGCGACGCCTTGTGTTCAACCCCCAGGCACCGGGCCAACGCCACGATGAAGCCCCAAACAGCGCGCCTCTCGTGCCAGTCGGCCCGCAGACGCTGGTAAGAGGAGGAATGTCTGCTGCCGTAGCTTCCATCGCGAACGCTCTCGCAAGCATTAGGCAGCAGGCGCTGCAGGCGGCCCGCTCACCCAATCCCAAGATATAGCTACTGGTGCCGACGTACAGCGATTATGGCGACCAGTCGAGCACCAACGCTTTCCTGCTGGCTCTGAGCCGTTACGAGCAGGCTACCGGCCTCAGCGAGAGCGAGGTGTTGCGCCGAGAACAGACCGCAGCCCTAGTCGACCATGCATCCTGGGGGTATTGGACGATACGCCATACGGCGTGCACGATAACCCACTTTCGAACGATTCTAAGGGAGAATTCCTGTCCTTCGACTACCGGCCAAGAATGCGTAGGGACTTAAAAATGCGCACCCTAGCCCCGGAAGAATCGCTGGTCGAGTACATACGTGCGATGCAAGAGATTTACGAGTACACCGACCCACATGCCCCGAGCTCGAAGCGGGTCGATCGATTCGTGAAGAAATGCCACCCCATCTTTTTCTTATACTTGAGGAACTGCAGCTTCAGGAATAAGAACTAGCTGGCTGCCGAAGCTCCCCGTTTGCAAGCAGCAGTCAGGGCTGCACACGCGCACCAGCCACCGCCACCCCCGGTGGAAGCACTGGAACCAAGCAGTGCTTGGCGCGACATGACGGGCAAAGGACGAGCCGAGCACAGCTCTACGTTGGTACACAACCAGATAGAGACACTCGATCTCGGGCCCAGAGCGCTGTACCCGCTCGCGTATGGGAAGCACTGAGCGGAGGCTATACGGCCGGTTTTCCTGCCAGCCCCGCTCAGATAGCACAGAACAAACCGGTTGGACGAACGGTCGGTAAGCACGCGCCCAGTCGGGCTTCCCTACGCGGGATCGGTGCAGCCGCAGTTGCCTGCACGCGCTTACACCTCGTTCATGGAGAACCACATGCGGCCAGTCGGACATAGAGCACTCTAGCAGCCTAAAACATCGCATCCCACAGGCAGCGCAGAGCCCCGTCCGCTGTTAAAATGCCGCCAGGTCGGTCACATTGCGCGATTCTGCCCAGTGGAGCAGAGAAACTGGCCCAGCCGCCTATAAGTGCACCGCCGACGGATCGAAGCGCCCGAGATGCAAGCATCCCCACCACCCCCACCGCGTAGAGAGTCGGAGTACCGCCAAATGTGCCGGCACCCTTTCTCGACCTCGCAGTCACGGGGCGAGAGTTTAAGGCCCTGCTGGACACCGGGGCAAGCACTTCACTAATAGGGGACGAGGCCGCTTCCAATCTCGAGCGCAAAGCCTTTCGGCTGCGCGCGCGGAAGTTTCCGCTACAGCTGGCGTGTGGGCTTGTCGACTTGTGGGCATGTCTGGGCTTGTCGACATCGGCAACGGAGGCTATCAGGAGAACCGCCGCTCAAACTGTTTCGCCTCTCGAAGTGTTCGCCGAGCCGCCGCTCGCAGCAAGGCCGCTGGGAGGGCAGGCAGCCGAAATATCCCCCTTGTCGAGGGAAGCAGTCGGTTCATGCGCGTTCGGTAGCCGGCGCACTCAGCGACCTTCGGGCAAGGTCGTTGTTGCCGCCGTGGCTGATTTATCCTATGCCGCACGCTCTCCCCCCTCCCCGAGGTCGGGACGAGCAATAACGGGACGAGCTCCTAGCAGACGCTAGCGAGGTGTCAGCGGCGCCGCTTGACCGCGTTTTGTCGTTGTTAGGCGACTTCGGTGAGATATTCCCTGAGCAAGCACGTTGCACCATGTTGGAGGAGCACTGAATAGACACCGGCGTTGCTCAGTCATGAAAATACACTTCCCGGCCCTTCATACCCGCCAAACGGCAGGTAACTGATGAAGTGCTGGAGGAAGTGCTAAAAGCAGCCATTAGCCGCAGCTCGACGTGTCCTTGGGGGTTCCCACTGGTGCTTGTTCGAAAGAAAGGCGGTAGCCTGTGTTTATACATCGATTACCGGCGGCTGAATGAGGTCACGAAAAAGGATGCGTACTCCTGTCGGAGCGTAGGCGACATCGTCGGAAATCTTGGTGGCGCGAAGTACTTCTGTATTTTGACCGCCCGCGAGGGGTACCTTTAGGTCGACATGCGTCTCGGCGGTGAATGCAAGACTGCGTTCACGTGCTATCAGGGGCTGTAAGAGTTCGCACGCATGCCCTTCGGTTTATGCGGGAGTCCTACCACATTACAACGCTTGATCGACCGGGTGCTCGGTAAGGCAAAGTGGCAGCACGCCCTCGTCTATTTGGATGATATAGGCGTCTACTCACGCACCTTCGAGGAGTAACTAGGCCACCTGAAAGATGTCCTGGGAAAACTCAGGGTGGCTGGCGTCAGGGTGGCTGGCGTCACCATCAATCCTGCCATGAGCAAATATGCAGCGCTGAGGTCAGCCTGCTCGGCTATTGGATAGTACGCGGACAGGCGTCCCGCGATCCCGAAAAACTTAGGGCGATTCTAGACTTTCCCACGCCGAAGGATGTCGCTAGAGTCCGGGGCTTGATAGAGATGATCGGCTTCTACAGCCAGTTTATCTCCGCTTGCGTGCGCCTGCAACCACTCTTGACAAGGCTGTTTAGGAAATCCGCCCCTTGGAAGGGGCAAAGGAGCAGGAAAGCCGCCTCAGCAACTTGGCTGAAGCTGTTGTAGACATTGCATGGCGGAAACTGCTGGATCTGAACACACCATTCGTTATCCAGAAGGATGCGAGTCATCTTGACGTAGGGGCGGTCTCCCTCAAGGTGGACGGAGAACAACTGCGATGCGTCTGTTTTGTGAGCCGTGCGCTGACACCGGCAAACGAAACTACTCGGTAACCGAGGAATGTCTGGCTATTATCTACGCACTTCACAAGTTTGAGATGTCCATAGAGGGGTTCAAATAAAAGATCAAGACCGATCAGATAGCCCTGACATTGCTTTCTCGCCTCCGCGAGCCCTTCAAGAGGCTCGCTCCGTGGGTGCTGACATTGCAACGTATCATATCGCAAAGGTGCCACAAACGTGGTTGGCGACGCGCTGTCATGGGCGCCGCTAAACAATACCCGACCGGCCGGAGAAGCCGAGGAGGATGGGTGGTGGTGGTGATTTATTAACCAAGGGGGGAAGAGAAAAGGCCTGGGGATATTGTTGAACTCACCGGGGAGTTCACCCTCATACGACCCAGTCCAGGGAAGGGGATTGGGGCTTCAAAGGATAGGAAGAGAGAAGGGGGAAGAGAAGAGCGGTAGGAGACTGGGAGATAGTCTATATCACGTTTGTTTAGTCCATGACTCGATGGCTACAAACGCAGCGCTAGTCCTGTTGTAACCAGGAAGTTGACTACGTGCTGGAAGACCTCCCGTCGGATGGCGTCCGGTCCCGTGGGGAACAGGAAGTCTTCTAGCTTGTGGCTTGGGGCACCGAGTCGCTGGAGTTCGACCCGGAGTTGTGCTCTTGCGGTGTCGTGCTGCGGGCAAGAGCACAGCAAGTTCTCTAGCGTCTCAGGCTCTGGGCAGTCGGCGCAGGTAGGGGATGCTCGGCGGCCTTGGTGGTGCAAGCGCGCACCCACGTTGCAGCAATTGAGCCGCAGGCGAAGAAGGAGCGACCGGGCGTCTCTGCTAATGCGTCCGGGCAAGACCCGTGGGGCCTGGCCACTGACTACTCGGGAATATGGATGCATGGCCTCCACCACTCGTGCCAGGATAGTCCTTGCAGCGTCAAATGACAGCACATCCCGGGAGGCTGGAACCCCTGCCTGGCGAGCAGCACCTTTGGCCAAGGCGTCTGCAACCTCGTTGCCTATGATGTTCACGTGCGATGGCAGCCAGTGAAGTCGCAGTGGACACCCCTGCGCTTCCACCGCATGAAGCTTGGCCGCCAGCGATCGCTCAACGTAGCCGCTAGAGCTGGCTGGCTGGTCGGCGGCACGCAGACGGAGGAGGGCAGACCGTGAGTCAGTCAGGATGATGGCCCCCCGGGCCTGGGTGCCCTGCCTGAGAAGAAGATGCTGAGAGTCAGCGACCTTTTTCGGCACCGGGGAGCGCGATGCGCGGAATTCCCGCGAATAGAAAGCTCAGCGCACGTGCATCTCGCCGAGATAAAACTTCATGTCGAGGTTGCATTCACTCGGGAAGACCTAGTTACTCAAGGCTCAGCAGGAGGACTTGTTTTTTCGTGAGGTTTTCACCAGTCTAAGTGAAAAGACGGACCCTCAGGCAAATCGAACACCAGAGAATTACGGGCCCCTTGAAGCTGCAGGGTTTGCGGCCGGCGCGAGCTCTAATGCAGCTGGTATTGCTGTGCTTGAGCTGCAGAGTTACCTGGGTGACGCCGACGGAGCTTGCTGAAATATGTGCGTGGTCAAAACGATTCAGACGAGTGTTTTAAGGCCGTGATCTTGTTCAAGCTCAGGTGTGCTGTTTTGCAGTATTACCACGATACAGACGCTCATGGTAGCGCGCTATAGACATGTCGAAAGGTTTGCGGGTATGCTACCCGGCCCGGACTGAAGTCACAAATATGTAGTTACGTACGCACATGCCACGTCTGCCAAGATCGTTAACCGCAAGGCCATTAGGTGCCTGGCTTGTTACAGCCTATCATGAGCGCAAAGCCATGGGAGATCCTGGCGTATGATCTGGTGGGCCCGCTGCCGTGAAGCAAGCGAGGGTACAAGTTTGTACTCGTGGTGATATGCCCCTTAGGTGGGATCACTGAACTGTATCCGCTACGCAAATCGACAGCACAGGAGGTCCTACAGAAGCTGTCGGAGGTGCTCTGCCACTTTGGATTCCCGGAGCGGCTGATTACTGACAACTCCAGGTAATTCACAATAAGGTTGTATCGTGAAGCGTCAGAGGCCATGGATGTCAGTCAGCAAACAACTTCGTGCTATCATCCCCAGTCTAACGTGACAGAGCGCCGCAATCGCGACGTCAAGCCACTGCTCAGAGCATGCGCCAGACGACATCAAGACTGCGACAACCACTTGAGCTCAAACTCCTTCGCTCTGCGACAAAGCGTGAATCGGCGTACTGGCTTCACGCCAGCGTTCCTCATGTTCGGCAGGGAGCTGAACACGCCGATGGACACGGTTCTGGCCAGGCACCCAAAAGGAGACCCCGCGGAAGGAGTAGAGACGGCTTACGCACGGCGCTTGCGTGAGCGGTTGGCAACGCCATCAAGGACGTGAGCCGCAGTCGCGGAAAGGCTAGGAACGACCAGACGGGGACCTATGACTGATCTCATCGAGACGCGTCGTACCAGGTGGGTGACACTGTCTTGAAATAGAACCACTCGCTAAGCGAGGCTCGCGCGTGGTTAGTGACCGGTCTCGCACCCAGGTCGGTCGGACCATTCATGGTAGCTGAGAGGATCTCGCGGCTAAATTGCTAGCTCACAGGCCCGAGTTTGGATCGAATGAGCAGCCCCATTCACGTGAAAGAGGTGAACCAGTACTTCCAGAGGGAAGAAACTGCTGACACTCCGACCTGAGGTGCGCAAGAACGCGAGCTCAAGGGAGGCGAGGAGGGAAGTCTTCGACGCACCACTACAACCGATCGGCGAGTCCGTTGACCGGTCGGGCCACCATCTCCTGTGGGTTCAGGCCTGCAAACCCAGGGTCCGTGTGATCCCCCAACCTCGACGTCAACACGCCAGGCCTGCTCCGAGCCAGCCGCTACCCTGGAGGAACGAGAGCCGAGCTGATTAGCAAAAACAGTCCTCTGTCGCCTGTACAACGAGAGAGCTTCGCGGTGGGGTGGCTCTCGTGGTCAGCGGATTTCGCCCCGCCCCCATGTTGGCGGAGGCAGCCGCAGGAGGTGATCCGAGCGGAAGCAATCGTTGGCCCTTGGCCGACTTGCCACCTGGGAGGTCCCACCACGAACGTGGCCTCCACCCAGGACAAGTCGTGAGGGGTCGTCACTGCTGGCCCGTAACCGCCGGCGGTGCGGCAAGGAAACACACCGTTGGCATGGTGAGAACCGTCGTGGGAAGTTAACACCTGGGAGCAGCCTCATGCCCGGGCCCTGTCCTCAAACTGCCCAGCCTACTTCACCGGCGGGGCCTGCGGAGTTGGGCCGCCCGACAGTGCACGCAGCCAGCCTTGGGTGCACCCTGGTTATTCCGGGTCAACCGGCGCAGTGCGGTTAACTATGTGGGTGCGACGTGCGGTGCAACGTGGACTTTGGCGCAGTTGCGCATATGCTGTGTTGGACTGTTAGGACCCCGAGGAGTGGGCTCTGCAGCGCAACAAACGGTGAGATCATCGATGGCTGGAGTCTCTAGAGGTCGAGGTGCTTCGGTGAAGGGGGGAGGGTTATTGGAAACCGGGAGTCCCGGCGTTTTCCCCATTCCTTGCCACCTGCCTCTGGGGCGAGAGGAAGGGATTCCCTCTCTTCTCCACGCCGCGCCCTCTCCCCGCCGCCGAGCAGGATAGTTGTGGAAGTGGCGCGGCAGACCTCCTCACGTGACCGGATTGTTAGGGGGGGTAGGCCTGCTCGGTGTGTGCGGGACGCAGGTGGGCTCGCTTTTGGGGTCGAGTGGTGGTCCACTACACACGTCAGTACCCGAGCTCCGGCATTCCCTTCTTTGGCCTGCCCCCATTGAGCCTTTTTCCTGATCTTCGCCGGTCGGCTGGGTCACGATGATCGAGGGCCAAAGAACCTTATTGGCGAGCCAATAAATGCCAGTTTGGCTGTTTCGTTGTATCTTGTGTGTAACGTGCTGTTCTCCGCCGCTACGGTGGTGGGTTGCCCGTGGCAGACTTCAGTGGAGCTAGCCTTGCGGCCATCTCCTGTGCAAGGTAGGCCAGAGTTAGAACCCTGGTCTCCACAATATCACGGAATGATTTTTATGGTACCTAGTGCCAACTGAAATGAGGGATTAGGATGATTAAACCGCTTTCAGATTTGGCCTAATTCCTGATATTATTTTTAAAGATTACCATAATATAATACAGTCTGGTATCATCATGGTGTACATGATGACGGCATCAGGCAGTAAAAGTTCTGAAGCAACCGGCTAGTAAAAGTACAAACCTTTGTTTGAAAAACTCGGGTATAAAAATAGCTATATATATATAAAACCAATAACCTCTAGGCTAATGGTTTTGCAATGCTGTCTCTCTTTAAAAACTCGGGTTGAATAAAATATAAGAAAAGTACAGTGCTACATCAAAAAGTACAGAATAGTGCTGGCCTTTCCGATGACAGCGTATGTTTTAAGGTTTCGTGGTATTGATCAGTCTTCTCCAGGGGCCGAAACCTGCTGGGTGCCAGAAGCAATAGGAAGGGTTCCGGAAGATATCAGGCATCACGCAGGCTCAGTATTGTTTTTTGTCGGCGCCCATCGCGTTTAAATGCGTGGGAATTCAACCCCGCGGGATGTTTTCCAGCGCCATTCTTGATGTTATTACTGTTTTTTAGACGCTTCAGCCGTCTGGATCTCTTTTGCCTCTCATAGGAAATGCATAAATTACAATCTAAACAGGGTTCTATAGATCTGGCTGGCCTTTTAAGCTCTACTAGAACTGCAGTTGACTTTGCCCTGCCACCTCGTGCCATTGGCTGTAAGATGATGAATGCAGTGGTTCTCATCTGAACTCCGAAACTATGCAGTAGTGAGATAAGTAAGAAATAGGGATCTAAATAGCACGTCCTGTAGATGTAAGTTCTCGGTGACATTTAAACCTTACTTTGCTTGTACGCGGTCAGCATGTTTGGCAACCCTGGTCACGAAAATGCACCCCTCTAATCTAACACAACGCGTGTGCCCAGTTTCCCCCTTTTGCGTGCACTAAAAAGCGCTTCTGGGTCCTCGTTCTAAAGAACTGCGGTCTCACCCCTGTAATAAATGGATCTTATGCGGATAGTAGCAGTTTTAACTTGAAAACGTGAAGAGAGCGTTCACTGCTACGAGTTTCTTTTGAAAAAGAGCGGTGATGGGTCCTCTTTAAAATGGGCTATGCCTACCAAATAATTGATTTTTTTTCTGCAATTCTTTAAGTGTTCTACGATAAAGATTGTCGAACATGCGTTCAGGTTGTCAGTGCTGACGGCCGTGCAAACCCAACCGATGTGACACTGGATTGATCGTTTAACCTATACAACAACAGCAACACAGCAACACCAGGTTGCTCCACTGCACAGCAACTTACCCAACACAATAAGTGCCAGAGGAATGTGAGGAAGGAACATGCCATTGCACATAAGTGCGTCTGGCATCCAGGAAACGCTTAAGGAATAGCAGTGGAGTTGGAAGTCCTAATGCAAGTTAGGACCAAGTATTCCATTTGGGTATGTCCACATACGGTTGCGAGTGCCTGTAAGCAATTCATTAGTCTGTAAATATACCACATTTAGTAAATGAGAATGCCGAAGAAAGGCGAAAATTTCCCACAATGAGATGCCCTATGAGACCAAATGGAGGTTACTCAACATATTCCAAATAAATATCCGTGAATGCATCTGTTTTCTTTAAAACCCAGCTGCATTTTATACCTGTCTTTGTTCAAGTAGCAACAAGCTTTGTCACACATCACACGGGCTTTGTATTTTCCCGAGAAAATATGTCAAAAGGTTTCTCTGCCAGCGGGTGCTCTCGTTCAGCCGACTGTCGCCCGAGCAGTCTGTCAGATTTGAAGATATACAGCCTCATTTACTATTACACCCGACCATCTGGTCCATCATATATACATCACGTTGAATAGAAAGCAGCCCAAGGCCTTCTGAAGCATTGCCATGTCATAAATCCTTCTATACAAAAAATAGCACCGCCATTCGACATCCCACTACTAGAACCTTCTCAGCATTCGAAAAGCTTGGACGTGAATGCAATTGGCACTGCTTGATATCGGGCTGGATACTGCACAATTTACCACTGTCTACCCGTTATATTGGCACTATGCACCTGTCACCCAAAAACATGCCAGTTCGCTTCCTTCCTAATGAAGGCTTGCCTAGAGATCTGAATAAGTTCCGTATGCTGGTTACGCAGAATCGAGGCTGCCATTTCAATTTTCTGGTAAATCACCGTGCATTTATTTTGTGATAAATAGCTGGCACGAGAGAGTTGTCGTGTGGCCAGAAACACTGCGTATATTTCAAGTATTATGTTCTTATTAAGCGATTAACCACTGTTTCCCCGCTTTATAAGTACTAAGGGCATGGGACGAAATGCAGTAAAGTTTTCCACCAGTGTCTTGTCTACGTCGCAAGCTGACAGTGGCAGGGCAAATGTTAATGGAGTACCAATTAAGATAGAACTGCGCAATACGAAGGCTCAAAAATACTTCCTAGGCTCAACGCGCTGTTGTCGCTTTTTTTCATCCGGCTTCCCAAGGATTCCCTCGAGAGATCATTATAATCATCATCATCATCAACCTATCTACGCCCACTGGAGGGGAAAGGCCTCTTCTTTTGGTCTCCAACTTCCCCGGTCCTGTGTTAACTGCTACCAATTTATCCTAGCAATCTTCGTGATCTCATCTGCCCATCTAACTTTCTGTCGTCTCCAGCAACGCTTGCCTTCTCTAGGAATACACTCTGTTGCCCTTAATGACCAACGGTCATCTTACCTTCGCATTACCCTCCCTGCCCACGTCCATTTCTTCTTCCAAAGTTCTACTAAGATGTACTTAACACGCGTTTGTTCCCTGACCCACTGCTCTCTCTTCCTGTGCCTCAAAGTTACACCTATCATCTTCTGCCCCATTGCCCACTGAGTCGTTCTCAATTTAAGTTTAACCTTCTCAATCAGCCTCCAAGTTTCTGGCCCGAAAGTGAGTACAGGTAAGATGGAGCTGTCGTACACTTTCTTCTTCAGGTACAATGGTAGGCTGCCATTCATTATCTGACAATGTCTGCCATCTGCACTCGATCCCATTCTTATCCTTGTCATTATCTCTACCTCATGGTTGGGACCCGGGGTCACATCTTCGCCTAAGAATATATATTCGCTTACCACTTCCACTGCCTCGCCACCTATCGAAAAGCGCTGTGCTGTCCCGAGGTTATTGATCATTATTTTGGTTTTCTGCATATTAGTTTTCAAGCCCACGGTTCAACTATGTAGGTCCAGAGCGGAAAGCATGCTTTGCAATTCGTGCCCCGAGTTACTTAGCAAGGCAACGTCATCAGCAAATTTGAGGTTAAAAAGGTATTCTTTATTTACCCTTACTCCCACCTGTTCCCAAACCAACGTTCTGAATACTTCTTGTAAACTTGCTGTGAATAACATTGGAGAGATTGTGTCTCCTTGTCTGACGCCTTTCCTTATAAGTATTTTACTGCTCTCCTTTTGGAGGATAATGGTAGCTGTTGACCCATTGTAGATATCTTCTAGTATTCTTACTTAATTCTCATCTACCCCCTTGTTCCGTATTGCCTGAATGACTGGTGAGGTTTCGACCGAGTCAAATGCTTTTCCATAATCTATGAAGGCTATATATAGGGGTTCAGTATATTCAGCGCAACTCTCTATCACTTGATTGATCGTGTGAATTGGATCCTCTGTTGAATAGCCCTTAGGGCACCCTGCACGTTCTTTAGGTTGACGGAAATCTAAGGTTGCAGAAATTCTGTTAGCCATTACCTCGGTAAGTACTTTTTAGACGACCGAGTTACACAGCACTGAGAGTTCCACAGCACTCAATTTGCGGATTACCTTGTATCTCAGCAGCATGCATGGCACTGCCACGCCGATTGTGATACATGGTATACATGCCCGCGAAATTAAACCTTTCGAATAAGAGCGCTAGCGAAAGGGTACGAACCGCACAAAAATGACAAACGTAGCGCTATTTCTCACAGTGAACTCTATTATCTCCAGAAACACTGAATATACAAGAAACCGAAGACAACACCTCTGTACTGTTATTTTCGTGTTTTTCCGCTTGCACGGCGGCTCAACATGCAATGCTGGTTCTATTCCCGCGCGGCGGTCGCTTTTCTGGTGGTTGCGAAAAGGGAAAAAACCCGTGTGTTCGCCATATCGGGGCACGTTAAAGATCTTCAGCAGGAAAAATGTATTCTGGAGCTATCACTACGAAGAACGTGATCGCCTGGGTAGCGCCGGCGTGTTAAATCTGGTAGTCATCCTCATAATGGTTCAACATGCACCACCTGCTCAATTAAGGTCTTACGTAAAACGAACAACATTACCGCGCGTACAGGCAATATATTCACATGGTACAACGCAAATCAGCAAGACGTGTTGCCCGTATGTTCGTGACTTCGGAAAACGGTAGTGTTTCGTCGTGTACTACAGGCCAAAAATTTTGGTCTGTGTGGCTGGCTGCCGGTCCGTTACTTCAGCCACCTGGCCAAAGGTGAAATTATTCGTGAGCAATACGTTTACATTGGAAATGATTTCTAGGAGAATAAACCATAAAAATGTTCCTCTTTTCAACCATTACATACAAATGATAATATCTGTCCTATTTTAGGAGACGTGTCCTTGCAAGTCAACTGTTTGTAGCACTGTTTTTATAAATGTAGACGCGGCCTCTATTTTAGCTAGAGCAAACAGATCATACCTGGATGAGCACAACGCTTAGCAGAAAATACAGAAACAAAAACCCCGCGTCATCAAAACAGAGTCAATAGTGGTAAGTCACAAAAAAGAAAGGGTCCAAGCGGGGCCTCCAGATATAATTTCAAGTGAAACAAAAACAGCGGATGTTTTTGCGGGGTCGAAAAACCGAGACACACACCAAGGGCTGACTTACAACTGCTTTTTAAACATATGATGAGTATGATGAACATAATATCTCACAGATAGCGAATATATATATAGTGAAAAGATTTATTTATTCCAAATAGCGAACCTGGAGGCCAACTGTGAGAAAGAGATAATTAAAAGAATAACAATGGGGTGCAGTGCATTCTGCAGGCATTCTCAGGTACTGAATGGCAGCCTGCCATTGTCCGTGAAGAAGGAAGTGTTTGACAGCTGCATCTTAACGCCCTCACCTACGCGGCTGAAAATGGAGGCTCACTAATGAGGGTACAACTTAAAAAAGCTGACTCAGCGTTCCATGGAACGGAAGGTGGTAGGTGTAACGTTAAGGTACAAGAAAGCGGAGTGGGTCGGGGCACAATTGCGTACTAAGGAGGTATAAGAAGAAATGAAGAACAATATTTTGGGTGTGGGCAGGGCATGTACTGGCAAGACAACATAGCCGTTGGTCATTAATGGTAACAGAGTGGTTACCAATAAAAGGCAAGCATGGCAGGGAGTGGCCGAACGTTTGATAGGCAGATGAGATAAGAAGTTTGTGGGAATAAAGTGTTCCCAGTAAGCACATGACAGGGATAATTGGAGATCTTTGGGAGAGGCCTTTCGGCTGCAGTGGGCGTAGACAGGCTGATGGTGATGTTAATGATGACGGCGCTATTGATGAGCTGCGCACCTAATCTAAATGCCATACATGTGTCTGATAGTTCGGCGCGCCAGTATTCATCAAGGAAAAAAACAAATCTAAAACTCCTTTGAAGTATCAAAATAAGGGAAAAGAGAAAGAACAAATAACTGCATCTCTGAAGAGCCACAGGGCTGTGCAAATCCCACGTCACCGTAGACGGCACGACGTACCCTGCCGCATTCGTTGCCTTGCCTAACTGCTCCCACGGCGTAATTCTCGGAATGGACTTTTTGATGGACTACGGCGCAATAATTGATCTGCAGACCAAGTCGATAACTTTTCCTCCGATCACTCCATGACGGTGGAACCGAACCCCGAACACCGTGCAGCTGTAAGGACCACCGATGATCTTGTCACCCTGCCACCCCCCGCAAGCTAATGATCACCGTCTAATGTGAAGGTGCTGCTCCTGGCGTCGACGCTATCGTGGAGAGCGACCAAAGGTTGCTTTTCGACCGCGATATGTGTTTCGCAAGACGCAATGCGCGGTTTAAGCAACGGAAATCAATAGTTTTGGTCACCAAATTTACCGAGGAGTACCAGCATTTAAACAAGGGCGCTGCAATTCTGTTCCTCGAAGAGACGCAACAAGCAAGTGACGTGATCGCAGTCGCCGATTTTGAACACGCACCCGAACATACCTTCATGCTCCCGCATCCTTTCAACGTGAATCCAGCGCTACCGCGAGAAGAAAGGAACCAGTTATTGTCTTTGCTGAATCGCTACAGCGAGTGTTTTTGGTCGAACTCAAAGTTACGTCAGAGACGTCTGGCGAAGCACCGGATAATAACCGAAGATGGAGCCCGACCTACCCGACAGTTACCGTACCACGTGTCTTCACACGAGCGCGAAGCATCCGGACTCAAGTAGAGGACATGATCAGCGACGACATAATACAGCCATCTAAAAGCCCGTCGGCGGCACCGGTCGTACCCATGACGAAAAAACATGGAACTTTAAGGTTCTGCGTTGAATATCGGTGACTGAACAAAATTACCAAAAAAATCGTGTACCCCCGCCACGAATTGGCGACGCCGTCGACCACCTCTGCAACGCGAAGTACTCATCAATGGATCTGAACACCGGCTACTGGCAAATTGAAGTTGGACGAGAGAGACCGAGAGAAGACTGCAATTATAACCCCAGACGGTCTATACAACTTCAAGGAGATGCCGTTTGGGCTGTGCACGGCGCCAGCAACGTTTCAATGATGATGATGGTTGGTGTTTCATGGCGCAAGGCCAACGAGGGCCTCGAGCGCCAGACGAAGTTACGGATGAACCGAGGTGATTACCACAAAAAAAAAGGTAGGTATAAAATCATGTAATCGGGACATAGTAAAATCAATTCAAAAGGTAATGGTGATGGCTGTGTATAGGGCCAGATTGATTATGCGTGATAGGAATGAGGTTTAAAAACTTAAGCTGACAAATGATCCAAAAACACGTTTCATAGAAACACTGGCATCGTCCCCTAGAAACAGCGATGGATGTAGTGGGATATGTTGTCTGTAGAACGCTCTGAAGAGTTTGTGTCGTTTGTGTCGAGTGCCTTGCATTTTATTAGTATGTGGACTACGGAGGCCTCCCCGCCACCTGCCTACACAGAGGTCTAGGAGAACCCGTGAGCAGGTGGGAATGTGTTGCATGCGTGTGGCCTATCCGTAATCGAGCCAGGTAACTTCGTTGTGTCTGGGTGAGTGAGTATCAGTGGTGTATGCTCCCAAGAGTGGCTTATAATGTGTAGTTTGTTGACAGTCTGTTGATTCCAGTGTGCTTGCCATGTTGTGCGAAGGTGTTGTCTGATGTGTGATTTGAGGTCGGGGTAGGGTACTGTTGTTACGTCAACGGTAGTTGTAAGGGCAGCAGCGGCCGCAATTCGGTCTGCGGTCTCATTACCTGGAATTCCAGAGTGCCCTGGCACCCAGCACACCGGTCACCTAGAGGTTTAACGCATGCACAGACATAAGAGTACTAATGAGAGCACTGACCACATGGTTTTTTAGACTTCTGTGAGTATAATTGTACGCACAACACTTAAAGTATAATGTACGCACAGTATAATGTACGCACAGTGAGTATAATGTACGCACAGCACGCACAACACGTGCCTCGTATACCTCGACGACGACGTTGTGGTATTCCACCGAACTTTGCATGAAACACCTTGAAAAGGTTGGAGTCCGTTCTGGGCCATTCGCACTTCGGGGTTAACGCTGAACCCCGAAAAGTGCCGCTTCGCATAAGAGGAACTCAAGTTTTTCGGACACGTCTTCAACGCCGCTGGATTCTCCGATCCAGCGAAAACATGTGCCGTAGCAAACTTCGCAAGACCACAAGAGGAGAAAGAGCGTGCGAAGATTTTGGCCCTATGCGCATAGTATACCGGCGCTTCGTAACAAGCTTCGCACGCATTGCGGAGCACAAACCGCGCTTGACAAAGAATAGCACCCTTTCGCCTGGAAAAACGCCCAAAAAAAGGATTCTGCGAGCTGCAACAACCCTGCAAAACCCGCCCCTGCTGGCTGATTTTGGACGCCGAAAACGCCGACACGGAAAAGAACACGGGCACCAGCGATAGAGGTTTGGGTGCCCTCCTTATCCAAATGCAAAGCATTTGCACAAACGTATTCGCAAATGCAACCGTGGTTCTGTCGAAGGGGGAAAAAACTATCTGCCTCCGACAAAGAGTGCCGGCTATCATATGAACCATTTCAAATTTCAAGGTTGATCGG